>JAOUQT010000009.1:4179353-4199146 GCA_025769995.1 Xyliphius kryptos | reverse complement strand
CACACACACACACACACACACACCCACACACACACACACACACACACACACACACACACAGCGTGCGCGCGAACAGAATCGTTGGTACCCCTAGGTTAATAAAAGAAAAACCCACAATGGTCACAGATATAACTTGAATCTGACAAAAGTACTAATAAATAAAAATGCTATGAAAATAAATGAATGAAAGTCAGACATTGGTTTTCAACCATGCTTCAATGGAATTATTTTAAAAAACAAAAGTCTTTAAACAAGCATGTACAAAAATGATAGTACCCTTAACTTAATTTTTTGTTGCACAAACTTTTGAGTTCACTGCAATCAAATTACTCTTTTAACTGTCAATTTATCTGCACCTTTCAGCAGGTAGTTTGACCCACTCCTCATTAGCAAACAGCCCAAGTTGTCTCAGGTTTGAAGGGTGCCTTTTCCAGACGTTTGAGCTTCATTCAAAGATGCACAAGAGGATTTATGTTAAGGCTCATAGAAGGCAACTTCAGAATAGTCCAATGTTTCCTCTTAGCCATTCCTGCGTGTTTGAGATGTGTGTTTTGGGTCATTATCCTGTTGCAAGACCTATTGCAACTGAAAGCAAGCTTTCTGACAGTGGGCGGCACATTTCTCTATAGAATCCCTTGATAGTCTTGAGATTTCATTGTGCCCTGTCCAGATTCAAGACCCCCTGTGCCAGATTCAGGAAGGCAGGAGTATGGAGAGTGTACCTTTCTTGATGTGCTTTATTTTTTTATCTGTAAACATAGAACTGATGTGCCTTGGCAAAAAGTTAAATTTTTGTCTCATGAGTCCATGGAACATTCTCCCAGAAGCTTTGTGAATTGTCAACATGTTTGTTTTCAACAATGGTGTCCTCGTTAGTTGTCTCTCGCATGAAGTACAATGTCTCAAACAATGATGGATGGGGCGATTCATTTATTTATGTATTTTTTCATTAACCAGGAGTTACCAACAATTTTGCCCATGTATGTGTGTGTATTAGCACAAAAGCTATTTCATTATACTTGTCTGTAACAAGCACTACTACATTTAAGACATGCCATGGTTTTGATATTTGATTCATCTGTTTATATGTTAATTATGTTCCTGTTAGCTAATCTCACTTCCACTAAAGACCAGATCAAATATATAGACAACTGCTTTACTCTAAGATATATTATAAATCTATCAATTGGGCAACATTTTTTAAAACTCAAAAAATATTTTAGTCAGTTTTTGGTCTCATTTATAATGTAAATAAGAACTGTTCTGACCACAAAAAAGGGAAAGTAGTATGGACTCGATTCTCCTTATACATGCTTCCACTGTGACCAATTATTCATAAGCATAAAATACAGTTTCACTTCTTTAGTATATTATAACAAAATAACTAAGATGCAACTATAGTAGCTTCTTCTAGTTAAGTTTGTGTTACAACAGTTTAAATGTTTATCCATTCATCTAGAGAGCTTTTGAAAGATCATAAACTAATGTTGAAAGAAAGATTCAGGGAAACTAATAAACAGGTTTAAAATGCAGCAACTACAAAAAATATCATGTTATTCCTACACATCTGATCTTTGAAGGGTTAGGTTTGATTGTTTAAAACAAATTTGTATAGGAAACTCACTACACAAATAAACCCAGATTCTACAGGATCCTGTATCTTTAAACCAGCATGTAATGCTACAGTGATTCGTAGCTGAGGTTTTTACTGGTGAATAGTCTTTGGCCTTCACCTAGGTTTTTCACCCACATTCCATCTTACTGCTTAAATTTAGTGACAAAAAACTGCCCTAGGCAAATGATGTCAGAAGCCATGCTTGCTAAAGTATACTTTGTATACATGTTAAAGCGCAAAACAGTCTGTGGTGCTTAACATCAGTGGACAGCATGTGCAACGTATAACTGGAAAACACATTGTCTTTATTGTAATATTTCTTCAATAGTAATCTAACTAAAAATCAGTAATATATGTTTTAGAAAAAAAAAAGCATTTCAAATATAACTCTTTATATAGTGTCTATTTTTCTATGTTCATATTTTTATATAAATATAGACATTTTTCTTGACCTTTAAATACTGTACTGTTGATGGGCTTAGCCATCACTCCTACATTAAGATAATCTAGACACCTTATTTGTGTGAGCTTAAGTTACTGTTTTATTATACCTTTATTAAATAAAAATAATAAAATTCAAATAAGATTATATTGAAAATAAATGCATTGTAATTTATAGGGGGCCATGAATAAGATATAGTGTTAACAGTAGATTTAAAATGATCAAGTCTGAGACAATTAGATCTAATAGTATAAATGTAGGGTCAGTAAAATCCAGTTAAAACCGGCCATTAACATTCCATTCTAAGCACTAAGATCTAAAGTGGTCTTTATACCTGGTATTTTTCTTAGACTCGAGTGATCTGACTTTTCTACTTTGAATGCAACTGCACAGATCCTTTATAAAAGTACACCTTGCGAGCTGCTATAAAACAAATTAGTAAATATGTTATTTGCATATTATACATATAGTATTGTAACATTTTTTTAATCTGAATTAACAAATTGTTTACATAACTTCTTAAATTTAATTCTTAAATGTGGAAATTCTAGTTAAACAAATAATATTATAATAAAAATAGAACATTTTTTAAGAACTATACAGAATTACAAATAATTAAAAACTATAAGAAAATGGCTAGTTCATCGTGCACCCCACACCAAGTAAAAAAAAAAAAAGCATCACACAGGTTTCTGAGTAATATGAGAGGTCCAGAATTATTAATTGTAGCTTCTCTCACACCCAGCTACTTATGTGTAATTACTATTTAATATGTTTTTCATTTTTCCAAAATATTTGTTGAACTTTTAAAGAATATTCTAGGATGGTATTTTACAAGATGAAAATATCAGGAATATTTGAATAAAATATGTGAACAATAATCTAGCCAATTATGTTGTTTTCAAATAGCTCCACACAAGTAAAATCATATGAGTGAAGTGGTAAAACTACAAGGCAAGTGTTTTAGAAAAACATTTTTTCTTGTATTATTTACACAGTTAACTTTCACAGGGTACACATTCACTCACAGACACACACGTACACACGCTATACAAGGCAATTTAGAGCATTCAATTTACCTTCATGTTTTTTTGGACTGTGGGAGGAAATCGGGAAACATGCAAACTCCACCCAGCGCTGAGAGGCGAATGTGCTAACCACTAAGCCACCGTGCCGCCCTTAATAGAATTCAAATATTGTTTTATCAAAATTCTTCCTTGTAATTTTGTTGCAGACGGCCACACAAATGTGCTGCACTTTTAGGATGCTTTGATTTTACCATTCCGTTCGGTTCATACCTCACTTTGTGTTAAGACTAGTCTGTAGACTATGCATGCCATTCAGGCCATTGTTTAAAGCCTGACAGATTGTTCTCATCTTTTGGAGTAGTTCTGACTATAAGTAACCATAAACATTGATTCATTCATTCATTATCTTCAGCTTATGACTTTACGAGGGTCGCGAGGGGGTTCCCCTTGCCCATCCAGTGGAGAACATCTCGGGCGCTGGGCAGACACACCCAGGACAGGGCGCCAATCCATCGCTGGGCACACACACACACAGCCACACACTCATACACACACTAGAGCACTCAATTTACCTTGCATCCATGTTTTTGGAATGTGGGAGGAAACCGGAGTGCCCGGAAGAAATCCACGCAGACACGGGGAGAACATGGAAACTCCACCCAGATTGGGATTCAAACCGGGAATCCCCAGCGCTGAGAGGCGAACGTGCTAACCTTTAAGCCACCGTGCCGCCCGCTATACATTTATTTTCTTCCGCTTCCTTTATGAGGGTTGCGGGGGAAGGGGGTCCCCATGCCCATCCAGGGGAGAACGTCTCGGGTGCTGGGTACACCCAGGACAGGGCGCCAATCCATCGCTGGGTACACACTCACTCACACAGCCACACACTTATTATATGGGGCAATTCAGAGCACTCAATTTACCTTGAATCCATGTTTTTGGGATGTAGGAGGAAACTGGAGAACCAGGAGGAAACCCACACAGACACGGAGTGAACATGGAAACTCCACCCAGATTGGGATTCAAACTGGGAATCCCCAGCGCTGAGAGGCGAACGTGCTAAACACTAAGCCACCGTGCTAATTGGTTTTTCTCAGAAGTATATTGATTTCTTTAGGTTGACACAGTTGCAAAGGTTTCTTCCCACTACAGTTGTTGGCTTGAGAAACCAGTGTCAACCTGAAGGTCCCTGGTTTGATTCCCAGTCCCAACATGTACTATGGCTAAAGTGGCACCTAACCCCAATTGCTCCGTATACAGGGCTGCCCACCGGTCCGGGCACAGATGGGTTAAACATGGAGGGCTAATTCCTCTGTGTGCAGAGTCGGCGAAATGGATCACTTCACTTTACGAAGGAAAACATGCCTGTACCTCTCTTGATTTGACTAAATTACCCATTGGCGTGACTGAATGAGTCCAACAAGGGGTAAGTGGTTTTATTAGGATGTTTAGGTAACCGCAGCAGACCTCACCATCATTTGGTAAGCCCCTTAAAAACACCTTTGCTTCAAGTTCAAATTGACTTGATTTTTAAATGGGCTTCATATATCCATCAATATTTGATGAACAATTGAACATTGTATGCCTCTTTAAAACCGGCAGCTCTGTTTCATCTTAACCCAGGTAATGTCATCACACTATTTAGTGGGCGGCATTGTTCAGCGGACAAGAGATGTGTTGTTGGTCTACGGGAAAACAATCTTCTGATGTCCCATTATGCTGCTTATTTAATGCATCAGTGTCTCATTACTTGTATTGCAGACTGGACAAACTCGTGCTCTCCTGTGAGGGACTTCTAACTGGGAGGACCAAACATTGTGTACACATCAGATGAAAGAACATTACGAATCTTTAAACTGGGCCCATGCCCATCTGCCTCCTCCGCACAGTTATTGTGGAACTTCAGAGATTCGGTGGCGCAACGAGTGAAAGCCGTCATAGTGGCCTATTGTTCAGTGTTATTGTAATTGAATCCTTGGACTCCGTAACAAAATAAAGCAACAACAAGGTTAACAGAACTTCTCTGAGGAAAAGATCAAGAGATTGAAACAAACATTTTTTGCCTCCAGGGGTGTCACGAGTGTGCTGCTATGTACAAACACTGGCTTGGTTTACAGTAATTCTGTTTTTTGGAGTCTGGACAAAGGGAGCGGATTCATGCAGTCTCTGTTGTTTCACAAAGACCACACAACAACATCATAGCAACCAGAGTATTTGTTATAAAAACCCCTTTCCCCCCTAATTTTTAAGAACATCTTCCTTATAACAACAAATCCATACGAGTGCCCCGAGGCCATCAGTACCCACCAAGTCAACTCTGGCGGTGTTGATGTGAACCCGTTACTGTATTTGATTAAATCGAGACTGTATGGATTTAATCTCCACAGCTCCAGACCTCCAACCCAGAAAAGTTATTCACAAGTAATTGCATCACCAAGCTTTGTTGCAGTTTAGAGGCTACTCTATCTCCCCCCCCCCCCTCCTCTCTCTCCACGTTTCCTGCTGAGCATATATAGCATGCACTGCATCAGTCAGTCAGATGATTCAGCTTTCCCTCTTGTAAGCAGACTGGACAGTACTGTTAAACCCCTTTCTCCTTTCTTTTACAAGAACATTAGGCATTTAATGAGGGAAAGCATCATGCAAAATAAGCCCACTGTGTTTCCTCTACTAGTTGGTTCACACTATTAAGGGTGAAGTCATATCGTATATTGCTAATTAAGTTGGTTTGGAAAAGACATCTTCTTGTTCTTCTTTTTATTTTTTACTTACAAGTTTCTCTTTCCGCATCTTTTAATGTATAGCATCAAAATTTGACCGTATCGTAGTACCCATAGCCAATTTTGGTGTACGGTTTTCGTGCCACATCCCTTTTTCTGAGCGTTTTTTCCCCATACAAATACTTTGAAAATGTTTCATCAGCTTTGCATTTGAATTTCAGACAATTTTACACTTCTGCTTTCCTTTTTGTTTGTGTTTTTTTAGCCTCATCAATCCTTTCCAAGTCAACTTTTTGAACTTTGTTCACAAACTTCCGTTTCTGTTTAAGTTGGTTTGGAAAAGCCAACTTTTTGTTTTCTTTTTCTTTTTATTCTACAAGTTTCTCATTCCGCATCTTGTAATGTATAACGTTGAAATTTGTCCGTATAGTAGTACCCATACCCACTTAGGTTGCTTGTGCTTTTTGGAGCAATTTTGGTGTACGGTTTTCGTGCCACACCCTTTTTTCTGAGCGTTTTCTCCCTATACGTATACTTTGAAAATGTTTCATCAGCTTTACATTTGAATTTCAGACAAATTTACACCTCTGCTTTCCTTTTTGAGTTGTTTTTTTAGACTCATGAATCCTTTCCGCGCCAACTTTTTAAAATTTGTTCACGAACCTCCGTTTCTAGTTAAGTTGGTTTGGAAAAGCCAACAACTTGTTCTTCTTAGTTTTATTCTCGTACAAATTATCTGGAAGTTTCTAATCCCACATCTTTTAATGTACAATGTCAAAATTTGACTGTATCGTTAAACCCAAAGCCTCTTAGGTTGTTGTCTTAGGCTTTTTGGAGCAATTTTGGTGTACGGTTTTCGTGCCACACCCCTTTTTCGTGCCCTCTCCCCTTTGAGCGTTTTTTTTCTCATAAGAATCCATTGAAAATGTTTCATCAGTTTTACATTTGAATTTCAGACAACTTTACACCTCTTCTTTCCTTTTTGAGTTGTTTTTTTGTTTGTGTTTTTTAGCCTCATGAATCCTTTCCAAGCCAACTCTGAAATTTGTTCACGAACTTCTGTTTCTCGTTAAGTTGTTTTGGAAAAACCAACAACTTGTTCTTCTTAGTTTTATTCTCGTACAAATTATCTAGAAGTTTCTTGTCCCACATCTTTTAATTTGTAACTTCAAAATTTGTCCGTATCGTAGTACTCATAGCCACTTAGGTTGCTTGTGCTTTTTGGAGCAAAATGCCGTACGGTTTTCATACCACACCCCATTTTTCCGAGCGTTTTTTCCCATAAGAATCCTTTGAAATGTTTCATCAGCTTTGCATTTGAATTTCAGACAGTTTTACACTTTTTCTTTCCATTTTGTTTGTGTTTTTTTAGCCCCATGAATCCTTTCCAAGCCAACTTTTTGAACTTTTTTTACGAACTTCCGTTTCTAGTTAAGTTGGTTTGGAAAATCCAACTTCTTGTTCTTCTTAGTTTTATTCTCATACAAATTATTTACAAGTTTCTCATCCCACATCTTTTAATGTATAACGTCGAAATTTGACCGTATCATAGTACTCATAGCCACTTAGGTTGCATGAGCTTTTTGGAGCAATATGGCGTACGGTTTTCATGCCACACCCCTTTTTCTGAGTGTATTTTCCCATAAGAATACATTCAAAATGTTTCATCAGCTTTTCTTTTGTATTTTAAAAAGAACTTTTCATCTATTCCTTTATTTTTGTGTTGTTTTTATGTTTTTTGCCACATGAATCCTTTCCAAAGCCAACTTTGTGAAGTTTGTTCTGGAACTTCTAGTTAGCTTTGCTTTGCTGGATGTGTAAAATAAAGAACTGACATGTGCAGCTATTTTTAAAACATCCATTTGCTTCTTAATGACAGTCCTAAAGAAACATCTCAGAGATGTGGAACTGCAGTGATTTGTTTTACTGAAAGAACTTTTGTTAATGATGTTGTCATATACAATACATGGTATCAAGCGTTTCATTAGGATTTCCTTTAAATCTGATAGCGAAGTTTTAAATGATGATGAAACCTGCAAGCTTGCTATGACACAAAAAAACTGAAACAGCAGCTTCATTCAGTCATCATTCAACTGAATAGTGATACAAAGGAAGTTTTGAAGCTGCTAATATGAGTGTTTGCATATACGTCATTTTATTGAATGTATTATTCAGTAGTAGCCTTGAACTCCAAGTGCTATGTTGAATTAGGAACTGGTTTAAAAAGCATTAACCAATTTAGTAATGGAGTTTTAAAGCCTACCTGTATTATCAAAATTAATGTTTGTATGTGAAATTAATGTCATTCAGGTCTTAATAATGTAAAGTGTCTAATACAAATTAAATCATGTCGTTGCTTCGGCGTATAATAAGCATGCAAAAAGAATCTTCTTTCGGCATTTTACCCTTTTTTTATTCAGGGGGCGCCACAGTGATAAAGAATTGGCCAAGTGTTTTACGCTGGATGCCCTTTCTGACACAACCCTCACCCTCTAGGCTTGAGACAGACAGACTATGGGGATCTGATTCATACATTTACATTTACATTTAGTTATTTAGCAGACGCTTTTATCCAAAGCGACTTACAAGGATCCCAACTTAGTTGCGTCAGAATACAGAGTTGAAACAAGACCCTGGAGCAATTAGGGTTAAGGCTCAAGGACCCACATTAGTAACTTCAGTGGACCTGGGATTTGAACCCCCAACCTTGTGATTGATAGTCCAACACCCTAACCACTGAGCTACCACTCCCAAATCCATGCTTTTAAACTGTGGGAGGGAACTGAAGAACCCAGAGAAAACCCACATAGACACGAGGAGAACATGAAAACTCCACCCAGATCGGGATTCGAACCGGGAATCCCCAGCGCTGAGAAGCGAACGTGCTAACCACTAAGCCACCATGCCGCCCTTAAAATAAACAGTGAAATTTAAATCTATATCGAGATTATTACAGTTTATCGTTCGGGTCCAAAGTGAACAAAGCCTGGGTCTGCCTATTCATGACCTCTGCTCTAGATTTCTTTGACTTTGATGTATGTCCTATAAAAAAAACCTAGATAATCTGATTATGGCATCCCTCTGTTGAAATCCCTGTTTAGTCCTAGAATAAACTTTCTGTGTGAAGAAAGAACATGGCATAATGTTTTTCTCAATTTAAACCCTGTGAGTGATAAAGTACCAAGCTTTTATATTTTTACCTTACGACAGCTAAATCATGTTGTGTTTTTGAGTGGAGGGTTTTCTGAGAAAAGAGCTTAAGAGTTGACATCAAGATACAAAGCAGAGCAAGCATACTCATGGCCCTAACATAGAATCTTCAAATATTTTTGTTTGAAGTTTACAGTAAGGTACGGACTGATGGGATCTAAGAAGGCTTCACACCCAGAGATCGCTGCCAGCTCTGTGAGTACTCAGCTTAGCTGGCGTGGAGTCGGCCGGTCGCTATTTTCAGGAGTGTTCGGTGTTTTACAGCTAAAAGTGTAGGTGTGAGTTTTAGGATGGAGTTGTTTTGCATTACTCATAATTTATTGCTTAGTCAACATCTGCAGAATAAGTAACATTCCTGAAAATATATATGTTAAAAATGGTTTTCTATACAAAAAAAGTCACTCCAACAAAAAGGAACCTACCGAGAGATGATCATATTTTTTGTATTATTATTATTATTATTATATATTTCTTATTATAAGGTAAAATGGAATATTTAAATATATGGTTGGCATGTTCGGTCAAAGACTCATTCCGCCCAAAAGCGCCACAGGAGGTCATTCCTACATGTGGCCATCAAACTCTACAACTTCTCACGTGTATTAAAAATGTATATATGCAATAGCAATTATATATATTATATAGTTTTAATACGTGCAATACTAACAACGTGCAATAACATATCATCATCATATAGTTATATCATAAATTGTGCAATATGTCACCACTGCATTTTCCACTTTACTTTAAGTGTAAATTTACATTACATTACATTTACATTTAGTCATTTAGCAGACGCTTTTATCCAAAGCGACTTACTTATTCTTTAGCAACTTTTAACTTTCACATATATATAACATATTTATAATGTATTTATATATTCATATTTGCATTGAGCTGTAACTTCTGCAATTTTCTCTCAGGGATCCATAAAAGATTCAGATTTTTAATATTGCGGTCAAGTTAGAGACACAACAATGATGTGAAATGGGATGATGCATAACTATATATGCATGAAAGATATTGGATTTTCCAAAAATAGAACTTGGGATACAAATTTTAGCTGATAATCATAATCTTGGTTTTTCCCGAAGGTGGATTGTCGATTTTCCTGTAAATAAACATTGTCGCAAAGTGGAGAAGTGGTTAGCATATTCGTCTTTTAGAGCTGGGCATGTTCAAATCCCGAGCTGGGTCGAGCTTCCATCTTTTCCCTGTGTCTGCATGGGGTGTCGCCAGTTTCCTTCCACAAAAACATGAATTTAAGGTAAATGGTCTGCTCTAAATTGCCCCTATATAGTGTGTGAGTGTATGCCTGCCCAGTGATGGATTGGCGCCCTGAACCAAACTGAAGCATTCTCCCCTGAATGGGGATGTGGAACCCCCGTTCGACCCTAGTAGAAGATTAAGCGGGAGATAATGGCTGGCTGGATGGATGGTCACACTGCGCTGTTGAAATAGAAATAAGTCAGAGCTCTTAAACTGAATGGCAAGGGCCACGCCGATTGATTTATCACACAAAATGCGCTTATGAATGAAGTCGTCATGATGGCACATGAAAACACAATGACACGCCCTAAATCAAGCTGCTGGGTGCGCGCTTGACAGCTCACTAATGATCGCTAAAATAAAGCCCCTTGAGCCGCTTCTTGATGATTGTAAAGAGTAAATCGTAAGTATGTGAAATTTCATGGAAATCGAAGCAATGATGGGATTTTTTTTAGGTAGCACACACAGACTTGATTTTAAGTATATAAATATGTACTAATTCTTACATAAAAATAACACAGCAGTTGTATTATTCCGTACAGACTATCACTTACAGCCAGGTAACATGAGACAATCCTCAGTACAAAACCCTTTTAAATCCTCCAGGGTCCTGGATTATCTTTTGTGGACTTTTCTTCTCATCTTAAAATATTTTCTAAAGGCATGATTATAGGGTTACTGGAGCACTTTGTATCTAATTGTGTCTATATTTAGGAACATTATCCCACTGAAAGTCCCAAACACAACTCAATTGGACAAAAGCAGCCAGCTTTGCCATTTGCCTTTTTAGAGTTTACAGTGAACTTTAATGTTTACGTAAATTGGCGTAAATTATAAAGGTGCTACGCTTCAGTTGAAATAAATGTGATATTGGTCACCCTGTTAAAAATAACATTATAGACGTCCTTTTGTTATTGGATTTGGAAATGCGGTGGGTGGAGAACTGTTGTTTATAGAGTTGTCACCGGGTAACATTGTTAAAAATAACAGTGCAGACATCACAAATAGCCTTTACGTTTATCATGGATAAGTGGTTTTGGTATTTTTAAAGCTGCTGCAAATTAATACAAAATAAAACCTTTTAAAGCTTTTGGTTACAAAGGAATCTGTTTTGCCATCCAGTCTGTGGAATAGCCCGGTCATATCGAAGTTACTTAAAGTAACCTGCCCTATTCTTACAGTGGTGCTTTTAATTATGTGAACTAATCTTTCCACTGTTTACAGAACCAAACTTAGCTTACAACCACTCATGAGCCTGTCATTGGCTTTGGAAAGGCCTTGGGTGGAGAACTGGATTTTATAGCGTTGTTTCCAGGTCAGCCAGGCTGCTGTGGGAGAGAAAGTTAAAATCATTATTTAAAAGCCACCAATCAGAGGGCTGAGTAAAGCTGACCACTTGCTCAGAGATCTTGATCAGACCCAGACAGCAACAGTTGGCTGCTTTGGAGGAAAAACACATCTTTGTGCCTCCTAATGGTTACAACAGCAGCATAAAACTCATGGGCCTGTGGATGGGGAATAGTTC
Organism: Xyliphius kryptos; assembly: GCA_025769995.1. Lineage (NCBI taxonomy): Eukaryota > Metazoa > Chordata > Actinopteri > Siluriformes > Aspredinidae > Xyliphius > Xyliphius kryptos. Next base: position 4,187,337 of record JAOUQT010000009.1, on the reverse strand, counting down.
ATACCTTGCACTAATACAGTGGGAGAAAAAAGTATTTAAGATGTCAGTAATGATTCTTTGAAACATATTTCAATTGCAGCTATTTACATGCTTTTTAGATCGGTCATTAAAGATTGCGTTTACTGGAAAGTTACAGTGAAATAAATAGGATATAATAATAAAAATATATACACTAACAATTTCTGAGTGTTTCTGTACACAATTTGTGAAGGAGGAGGGGGATTTCGAATTACTGTGACTTTAATCAAATTTTGGTTGAAATTTTGGCTCCTATAAAATTTCCAGAACCTTTTAAAGGTTCTTTTTTGGTTCTTGCATCCTTGTCGTTTGGGCGGCATGGTGGCTTAGTAGTTAGTAGGGGAGTAAATCTGGGCCTTCATCCCGATTCGATTCAATATCGATGTTTCAAGCCAACAATTTGATTATTTTTGATACTGAAAAATTACAATAAAAATCCACAATATGAATCGATTCAATTAAATACGATTCTAATTTTTTTTACATTAATTTTTATGTTTCAAATAAATCAATAAGTAAATCTTTTGCCTTTTATTGAGATACAGATACTGTATTCTATTCGCACAATTTTTCACCCTATAATGTTAATAATGTTAAACACTGTGAATAGAATAGTTACTCCATAAAAAGAGTAGAATAACGTGCAATAAGATAAATTGCAATAAGTCTAATGCTTACTGTGCAGGTCGAATCGATTCACTATTAAATCAAGACAACAATACAAACACTGACCTCTACAGTCAAACATGGTCGTGTGTTTGAAAAAGCGTAAATGTTTTTTTCTTTTAAATCGCGTCCTGTATTCGTTCGATACGGGATTCAAATTTAATTTTAAATAAAAGACGATTCCATAAAGTGATGTAAATTATAAAGCAAGTTGAAAGAATGAGGTAGCGCCACCCGCAGCTTTGGAGGCAGTGGAAGTTAAAAATACGAAGAAAATGGAGGATAAAATTAATTCATTCATTCATTATATTCAGCTTATTCCTTTATGAGGGTCACGGTGGGGTTCCCCATGCCCATCCAGGGGAGAATGTCTCGGGCGCTGGGCAGATACACCCAGGACGGGGCGCCAATCCATCGTTGGGTACGCACTCACTCACACAGCCACACACAGGGCAATTAAGAGCATTCAATTTACCTGGAATCTATGTTTTTTGGGGGGGGGGGGATTTGGAGGAAACCCATGCAGACCGGGACGAACACGAAAACTCCACCCATATTGGGATTGGAACCAAAATCCCCAGTGCTGAAAGACGAATCGAAATGCCGGCTATATAATCGATTCAAATCGATTAATATTTACACTCCTAGTGGTTCGCACATTCACTTCACAGCGCTGGGGGTTCCCGGTTTGAATCCTGATCTGGGTTGGTTTCCATGTTCTCCTCATGTCCATGTGGGTTTTCTCCGGGTTCTCCAGTTTCCTCCCACAGTTTGAAAGCATGGATTTAATGTGAATCAGATTCCCATAGTGTCTCTGTCTCAAGCTGAGAGGGTGAGGGTTGTGTCAGGAAGGAAATCCGGCGTAAAACACAAAGTTTTCATCACTATGGCGCCCCCCTGAATAATAAAGGGTAAAATACCTAAAAAAAGATCCTTTTTGCACGCTTATATATGAAAAATAATGATTCCCTTCATTTTCAATGTACAGTATTCACACTATATATACTATACTATATACGTATATAGTGTGAGCCCTCTCAGACATACCGTTTATGGGAAACGGAGTTGACTTCTACACATAGGTTTGAAAAATTGTTTCAGATGACTGCTATCTTTCCAAATGGAGCATTTGGGTATTTTTCTTTCCATTTTGTCCGAAAATATGTTTCTTATTGGGCACGTTTCCAGGATTGTGGGTAACAGGAGCTTTTTATCTCAAAACAAAAGTGCACTGTGTCTTTCCCCGCTTTTGAACGGCTTATATGTGTCACGCTCTCCCTTCCTGGGCCTGCGCTACCCGTGCGGTTTTCCGCAAGCTATTACTTGGCTACTGTTGCTGGATACCGTATCTGTAGACGTCAGAGGTTGGAAAACACATCTAAAAGAGACAGATTAGGAGACAATGATGAGAAGCGTTTGTCAGGGAGAGATTGATTTGTTTTTCCCTCCTTTTTTTTTTTTGACTGACCTTCCCAGCCGTGTCGACCTTTCTCCCGTCTGTGTTTTCTCCATATGCCGGCAGTTGTAAGATCGCCCGAGTAGAACCACCTGGTTTTCCCCTCTTCTCGGCCCCTGCCGCTGTACTCGGTGACCACTTCTTACCAGACTTGTGCCAGGTATCCAAGGTAACAAACAAAGATTACAGTGTGAGGGGTGATGCCTCAGTGGGTGACCCTTCTTTATTTGCTCGGCGACTCCGTCGCGCAGCGGAAACTTAAAAGTCCACCTTATGTTTGACTAGCGGGAGAGATGTAGAATAAGATTGTCCTACCTACATGTTTTGTGACTGAAATACCCAGCTGTTTTTTATTACTTTCCCTCTTAGTTCATTGAGACATAATTGCATTCTGACTTCATCTGAACCCTAGCCTGACCCCTGTTCCCCTGTCAGACATGCAGGCATGCATTGGCCTTTCATAGAGAGAGGAGATCACACAGTGTGAGTATTGCCACTAAAATCAACAAACGCAAATCAGGAAACTGGGTTTTCACCAACCCACCCACACATATATACACACATACACACACACACACGCACACACACAGCAAACACTCAGAGTTTTCTCCAGCTGTCTGGTTCTCTTCGGCTTCTCTTACTGGCAACAGTTAATCGAGTGCAATTTTTGACTTTACTGCTATTTTTTTTCCCTCTCCATGCGTTTCTCCACTTTCTTCCACTATTTGCCCTCTTTTAAGATGATGTCATGGGTTTTCCAGTTAAACTTTAGGAAACTTTGTTCCCCCAGTTAACCAACAGGGCTTCCCCACATCAACACATCCACAAATGTTTCTCCATTAAATGGCATGAAACAGCTATGAAATCCATCATCCTCATGACTGCCCTACTGTTTTTTTTCTTCTTTTTTTACACTTCAGATCGGAGGATAAAGAGCCAGCTTATTCTTTTGCTAGCGACTAGTATGCCGATGTCAACTGCGTCACCTTATGTTGAAAAATAAACTGTTTTGTTGTGTTCAGTCTCAGACCAAAACTGCAGCCATGTCCGTTCGGTGTACAGCGATGATTAAAAAGGAGTGTGTAAGGGACTTGACTGGCCCCCACAGAGCCTGACCTCAGATCCGCCGCACACCTTTTCAATAAACAAGAACTGAGATTGTGAGTCGGGACTTCTCTTCTTACATCTGTGTCTGACCTCACTAGTGCTCTTTGAGATAAATGGTCAAAAACTCCCACAGATACACTCCAGAATCTCACAGGAAACCTTCCCAGAAGATTAGGAACGAGATTGTTTTAGCTGCAAAAGGGGGAAAACCTAGCGGATGTTGTTTGTGATGTTGGAAGCAGACGTGTGACACAGCATATCCAGAGTGACATAGTCTAAGTATTATGCAGCCGGAGCATCCTGAGGTTTACGAGCAGGGCTCAACTGGTGTCACAGCCAAATTGTCTTAATTTCATGGATCTGTTATCACCAAGTCAACAAATTTCATGGATATTACAAAACAAAGGGCAAATTTCACAGCAAGTATCAAATGACACACAAAGTACTGGGGTGCCCTCAGGTTTTGGGTTTAAACTATAATTAAACTTAACAATTATCAAACCTAATAAAATAATGTTTAAGCCCTGCTACATTTTAATCAGTTATTTGTTATGAGGACAATATAAAGCTTAATCTTCTTTACATATAGATTTATATTTAGTCATCTTGCAGGTGCCTTTTATTCAAAAAGCAAGAACTTAGTAGTTTTTCAAGGACATGGTAATCACGGTGCCAAGTTTCAGCCTTGTAGGTACTCGGGAAGACCTCAGTGTGACACTGGAAGGGTTCGATGGTGTTTGATGGCGATATTAAACGAAACATTGAAATTTGGGAAAGTGAGAAGCAGTTAACTTCTTCAAAGACATAATAGAGAATCACAATGCCAAATTTCAGCTTTGTAGGTAGTTGGGAATTTTGCGAATTAGTGATGGGTGAGTGGGTCAGTGAGGGCTTTTTATGTATAGATTAAAGAAATCAAAGCATGTTTTTAGGGAGGCGATGCATCTTAAGGTGTCCCAGCATTACAGACAGAGCTGGAGAAATTATTCCACAATTTAGCAGTGGTGAAAGATGGTGTAAGCTGGTATCAGAAGGCAGTCAGCTGTAGGGCATGGTGTTTTATGTGTCTGTAACTTCTGAAAGCCAAGAATAATTAAGAAAGAGCAGTTCCAGATATTGTCCTGTGCCCTTGTACTGGATGTAGGCGACTTTTACATTTTAATTGAATCAAAATGTAATCATCATTTTAGTAAAAAAATAAAATAAAAGACTGTTAAAACCAAAACTTCATTTATTTTTTTGAAGGTGACCAAGTGGTCAAGCAAACCTCCATTGAAATGAAATTTTGAAGAAACACCAAATGTGGATTAGATAAATACTGAAGCAAATCGGCCACGTTTTTATGATGTGATCCAGAACAGAAACCCAGCCTCAGATGGTTTTGCATGTTTATGCGTTGAATAAAAGAATGAAACTTAACCCATGTCAGAATAAAGGGCTGACTACCTCAACAATCTGTATTGATTTCAAAGTCTTTTTTTCATTTCTTGGATCTTGCAGAAGACAATAAATCAAAAAAATCTGCGGTTTTGTTCAAAAGATTCAACATGCACTCACTGGCCAATTGTTTTCACATCACATTTTCTGCATACGAACAATTATCTATTTTTTAATTTACGTTTGTTCATTTCCTTTATTAATTTATTAATGTCTAATTAGCAGGATGTTTTTGGGTGGCAGTGATGTATTGTGGATCATGCTCACTTGAAGTCATCCATCCTTATGTCACTTGCAAATGTTCTCTTGTGTTCTAAGTATTATGAAATGCAGCTCATCAGCAAATTAATCGGGGCCAGTCATCAATTTAATTCATGGTTATTTATGTGGAAAGCCCTTATTAATGAGTATAGCAGTCACACAGCTGGACCACCAACCTTCTACCTTCTGACTAAAAGTCCTCTACCTTGACCAATACACTGTCGCTTTGATCCTAAAACCTTTGCTATTTTTACCATATGGAAAGACATAAGTAGGAGGAAGATCATAAGTTGTAGTTGCCTGTTGTCATTTAAACTATTAGGACCCATTAAGGCCTATATTTTACAACATCCGCAGATTATGGCCTTAGAACTAGAAGGCCAAACTTTTATGCAACGTCAAAATTAACCAAATTGTCCTGTTGCTATACAACGATGGTTCTTCTCTCCAAACATCAACAAATGTGTGAATGGCCAATTTCTTAGAAAACTGAACTGTTGAAATCCACTGTATAAGCAGTTTACAGTTACACCTAACAATTTAAAAGGCTCATAGTGGAAAAGTTAAGCAAAGCCAGACCGAAGTCACACTGAAATAAAATGAATAATGTTTATGTATCCGTCTTGTGCTCGGTTTAACCGATTCAATGCATAGAGAGCACAGTTGTATGATTTCAAGCTTTGTAAATATTGACAATAGGTGCACAATTGCGCAGAGAACTCTCTATGACTCATGGAGCGATGTTTTGAGGAGTGTGGACTCCAACTGTGTGTTATTCTTTCACATAGCCAGTGGCATTGCACATCAGACTTGCTCTATCTTTGCACGTCACCGTCTCTTGAACACATTTTCATTAGATCTTGAAAACTGTTTTGTGGTAAAGTAAGCACACAATTAAAAAAAATCACGGCAATGGTTACAGTCACAATCACGATGTAGTCAACTCTCCCTCACGTCTTAAAAGTCCTCTAAAAAGTATTTGCCGGACTCATTGTTTATTATTTTCTACACTTTTACTCATATTGCCTTTTTTATTCAGCTATGCAGCAGTTAGGGGCCTTCGTGTTTGTTTAAAAGCTGAGGTTTTGCCAAAGCCTTCCTGGATGTGATATTCATAGCGGTCGTCTTCCTCCAACTGTTTTCATGCAAACTTCTCAATGGCCGTGGTTCAGTCTCTGCCTCCCTTTTTCATTCCAGAAAGCCCAAAGGGGCCACTTCCAAATAATTTATAATGATCTTTAGACAGATGGCAAAACAATGGATAACATTCGTCTTGTATGAACGTTTTCACTGTGGATGGTATGTGAAAAACGAAGGACCTGTCGGTTTAGGTAAAGCTTCTTTAAAAAAAAAAAAAAAATACCATATAACTGTACTCTGAAAATTGGTCATCATCCGCTTCAGACGCTAAGCAATTCATAATGTATACCACAAGACATATTGAGGCTTTCTGTCCACTGATTGTCTGCCAAGATTCTGTACAGCTCATCAGACTCCCACATACATCTGCCTTAAGTGTAGCAGGGAAATAAGAAGCATCAAATTGTTCTTTCCTTAAAAGATGACTTAAACTAGTCGTAATCTCTTCGTAGAAGCTTAAATATCACTTTTTATCCTTAAATTCTTAATGGCAGTAGCACCAGCATCACTGTTACCATGTCTCCTAAAGGGAATGCACTTCGTAGACCGTGTTAGCTTGTGCTAAAGCAGTTAGCCACATTCGTTAGATCGATGAACCGGACAAAATCAACGGTGGCTGATTTAAAACAGTTAAATAGTTAAATGTTCATTACTACAAAAAGTGTAACAGAGCATTCATTTCATCACCCGGTTCCTAAAGTCATTGTTTATTCCGTGTTTGGTGCTAATTTGACAAGCTGTTATGCTAGCACATGAGCTCCAATAGCCAAGTTGTCCCAAGGGGTAAAAAAAAACAACCCATTTTGGACAAAACATGTAGTGACAATCAGATCAGTTCAGAAAAACAAGCCTGAATGCAAATCTGCAGCTGTGGCAAAGTTGTGGTCAAACAGCCCAGTTATGTAAGACAGCTCTGATTTTTCAATGAAATACCAAAATATGACAAACGCTGACGTGCAGTGCGGAGACCATATTAATCAATCTTCTCCTTCTGCATTGTTTTTGAGCAACAGATAGAGATGTGTTAACCTTTGTGTATTATTTGTACTATGTCTGCTTCCCGGGGGTGCGGCTGGTTTTGATCTAGATCTTTGGCAAAGCCTAGGTGTTTTTTTTTTCTAATGCAAAACAGATTTTGTACTCTAAACATTGTTTAAGAATAATAGCGTATCTTCAGGGCAGAACATCTAGTGCTCAGACCACTTCCTATCGCGTCTCCACCTTTGACCTATTTAATAAACTTTTCATATACCTAGTTAAACTGAACTAGTGGTGTGCAAGATGGGGCGGCTGTTAAGTGTTCATGGGAGTCTTTGTCAGAGGCAACAGAGTGGGTGCCAGTGAAATCCTGTTTTGAAAGGCTTCCCTGATACAAAGAACGTGTGCATTATTTGATAAACCACCAGGGGAAACTGGTTGACATTTTACCCATAATTCTCATGGGAGCAGAAAATGGGACCTTGTTACTGTGAGCTCCATTTCGAGATTAACTCTATGAAGTGAATACACCAGACTTTTTTTTAAAATCACAAAACACATGATCTGCAGCCCTGTGCAAAAGTTTACACACCTCATTCAAATTTTATGATTTATTCAAAGTGAACTTTATACGCATAACTGGAACTTTACTACACATTTAATACATTTATTAAGAGACGGAGACTTCACAGATTATTTCATTTACCCCAAAATATTAAGTCAGACATTCGCCTCTCAGCGCTGGAGATTCCTGGTTTGAATCCCTATCTGGATGGAGTTTGCATGTTCTCCCTGTGTCTGCGTGGGTTTCCTCCGCGTTCTCCGGTTTCCTCCCACATTCCAAAAACATGAAGGTACATTGAATGCTCTAAATTGCACTGTATACTGTGTATGTGTGTGTTACTGTGTGAGTGAGTGTGT
>JAOUQT010000009.1:4127853-4145364 GCA_025769995.1 Xyliphius kryptos | reverse complement strand
TTAGAGTGTGGTAAACATATGTACTGGAGAGTGCGAGTGGCTATTCATCATGTGGCAGAGCTGTTTTTCTGAAGTCCAGCAGGTGTCTTTGGTCAAAGCGAGCGTAAAATTGATTAAGCTCATCCGGGAGCGAGGTGTTGTTGGTATGAAGTGTAGTACTCGGAGACTTGAAGTCCATTATGGTGCGTACTCCATGCCACATACGCCGGGGATCAGAGGAGTTGAAGTGTTCTTCAATTCTTAATTTATAGCCGTATTTAGCGTTTACGATGCCTCTTCTCAGATTGGCTCGTGCCAAAGCATAAAGAATGCTTTGGCAAATTTTACTCAGACTGAAGTCAGAGATTGGTAAATGGCTACAAGAACTCTCTCACTGACGTTATTTCTGCCAAAGGGGGTAACAGTAGCTTTAAAATAGGGTGTTCAACTTTTTAAAACAAAATTAAACATCAATATGTTAATGTTTCCTAATAAATAGCTAAATATTTAATGTGGTGTCCTAATTTTTTGCACACGACTAATTATTAGTAGTGATGTCAGTGTGTATGTTTGTGAGAACCTGAATGTTGTGCTGCATGGTTGCATATTTCGACCTAGTGTTTTAAAGTAATTTGATAATTGCTGTTTTGCCTCCATGTGGGAGTCGAAGGAAAATGCACTGCTCACTGAACAAAACATTCGACAAAAACACTACTATGGCTAATATACACTAATATATAACGGCTATTTAACACATTTTGTGACCATTATCATACTGTATCCAATAAAAAGAAGTCTTTATGCAATAAACTTTAAGTACTGAGTGTGTCCTTTTGTGTGACAGACTTCAAATTTAAAGCATCTTAACTCAGAAACCACAGTAGGTAGACATTATGTAGATTTACAGTAGATAAGTATGGCTACTGATTTATAATTTATAATCATGACACATATTTCTTTGCTAAGCTGTGCACAACAATGTACTTTTACTATACTGCATTCATAACTAAAAGAATGCTGTGACCTGCGTAGACTGTAATGTTATCAGCACTGCACAAAGGTGCCAGGTGTAGAAATAGAGAGGTTACACCACAAAAGCCAATCAGCACTCATCATCCTATCATACTGATGCTCTTCACTAAAGATGAGGAATGTGCTACTTAATACTTTTCATCTGATCTCTGAGATTAGCATACACTTGAACACAATAGGCAGCTAAATGTCTTACACTCAAGATGTCAAGACTAATATAAACTTGAATTTCACGAAATACAATAGTGCCTGAAAAAATAGAAACAACCCACTGAAAACAAATCTCTTGGGACTTTGCTTTCAGAGGGTCACAGATTTGGATCATTAAGATAATAAAATTAATAAATGTTATTTATAATACTGATAATTAAAGCAATTCCTATATATAATCGAAAATTAGAACATAAATGGCATCAAACTAAACTAGAATTGTTTCAGACAGCCTGAAAGAAAAATCACCTAAATTATAGAAAAGCTCCTAAATCAACTAAATCAACAAACATCTCAAATTTAATAAAAGAAAATAAAAGTAATCATAGATTCCTATTTATTACTGTAGCTAAGCTAACTAGCAAAAAAAACAACTCAGGCCAAAGTGCATCATCAATATACAATAGTGATTATTTCATGAACTTCATAGATTACTAATATTATCTATGATATAACAATTCTGATTATAAACTAGAAACATTTTGTTTCCATTAATTTGACAGAATTAATCACATTACTCTCAAAATCTAAATCCTCAACCTGTGTACTAAATCCCTTACCCACGTTGTCCCTCAAGGTTTTGTTTTAGGCCCACTGCTTTTCTCCTTGCATATAATGCCTTGTGGTAAAATTATTCAGCTGTATGTTTCATCTGTATGTTTCATTACACAGCTGTATGTTTCAGCTGTATGTTTCATTACACATCTGTATGTTTCAACACCTGCCTGATCCACCCAGATGCTGAATTCTATCAACTCCATCACAGAGTCTTTTCAGGTTGTTAATCTATAATAACCCAAATTATATTGGGTTTTCCTTCTAAGTGATCAGTAATTAACTGAAGAGTAAGAATATAATATTGTATGTTTTTTACTTTTTTATGTATACACTCAGACAAAAGAGGTTTATGGCTGAGACCTTTGCTTATTTTGCCATACCCAAATTTATTACATATTAGATTTTAATATTAAAGTTGCTTGCTCCCTTACAATGACTCTATTAAGCACCTTACCAGAATCAGGGAGACTCTGGAGCATATCCTAGCACTGGGTACGAGTCGGGTATATAAACTGGATAGAAAGCGAAACTATTTATATTTATATTTTTAACCATGCTCTTGTTTAGTCACGTACATATTTTGCTGATATGATGATGGCACACACACCCATGCTTTCTCTTCTCTCTCTCTCTCTCTCACACACACACACACACTTTAGTATTACTTGTGCTTGGTTGGATGCACGGGATGCACTGAATGGCCAGCCAGGATATGAAAGCGAATTGTCAGTGCTAAGCCAGGCCACAGAGAGTAAAGCCAGTCTCATTGGATAAAATCCTGCTCGTACATTCCTTGCCAAGTATCGCTGCTTCTAATTGCTCTTGTCTCAATAGAGGCGAAATGGGGTCATAGTATAAGGTTGATCTGACAAGTACACCCTGTTCTAAGATTTTTTTCTAACATCATTTCTGTCTTTTCAATTTGTTCCAGAAACAATGCTGACAATGATGTGTTTAGAATTTCTCAGTTGCCGAAAAATGCTTGTCTTATAATGAAATCAGTTTCATTTCGCATTTCTACAGTGCCATATTTTCTAGAGACAGATCCAGTAAATAGACAAGATTGTATTTCTCCAGTGCACCAAAAAGTGATTAATTGTCAGCCCTTAATCAACCAGTATTTCATGGGGCCTCTTAATTATGTAACAATACTTTCTAACTTGTAAACAATAGATTACACTCATTACTGTAGATTTTTCATACAAGAATTGTTTTTTGAAATTAAATGTAATATGAAAATGTTTTATCAATGTTTTTAACTTTTTATCAATTTTTAACCGTAATAAGCAATGAGAAAATCTCCCTCAAATGATAAGAAGACAAAACCTTGGGAGGAATCAGATTCAGAATGGAATCCTATCCTCATTTGGGTTATAACAGACTAAACAGTCTCAAAAGAGTCTGCAAATGTGTGTGCAGTGGTTAAAATGTTTGTCAAGCCAGAGGTTAAAAACTACTGGCTATCCTATACATACAGAGCACAAATAAGACCTGTCTATTCCTATTTATTAGTTAAATAACAATCTTTCTGGATAGTTCAGTTGTTAGAGTAAGCTGCTGGAAAAAGCCAGGAGCTTGAGAAACTGGGGTTTGGCTCCCAGGGGCTGCAAAATCTAACAGAATAGGATGTATGACCGTCTATACTAAGAGGGAGGTCTCCAGCAGGCAGTTACCCATGTGCAACAAAGTATAGCTTCATGTTTTGAAACAACACCTTAACCTGACCTCAATTCTACTTCATGTCTGCACACATTTTAGTGCAATATATTCATATATATATATTTGTGTACGGTAATAATGGGTATGCATATAGCAAATGCACACATACTTCTATAGAAATGTCTATATATGCATATTGTATTTCATAAAATGTTTTCTTTATTGATAGTAAAAATGAAAATACATGAAATGTGCATTTTGGACGTTCTAGCGTGCGGAGGTTAGGTCACAAAACTTACACACAGGCTGAGTGGGCTACTGATATTATGTATGCTTGCATTGACATAGACAGGCAAAAGATTACTTGATATTCCACACAGATTATTTTCACATCGATATCTGCTCAAACAAAGAGTGGATGTAGTCCTCACAGGAAGTAGGTTTATAATAATAATAATAATAATAAATAATTGCACTGCTTAACCAAACAACTGATAAGGATAGATAGGATGGAATGTGGGAGCAAAGTGGTATATTCATTCGCTACAGTACAACATAATGTCTGTTCTTAATAATGCTGCTGGCTCATTTTACACCTCCCCAAAATATTTAATGTATGCTTCATAGTAAACTGTTATTTATAGTTCCAATTCAACATTGACTTGATTTTGTGTTTCACAACCATTTGTTTTCTATCTGAGTTTTAAACCTGCCACAATTATAATGGCTCAACATCACCTCAGTGCCCTTTATTGAACCCCAAGAACATGAGTACTTCAGCTGTCAGTGGATAACTGCATTTATAGAAACTGCCCTTTACACATATCTGTGGCTAAAATGTAAGCAGTTACAGATTGATGTCAAAGATCATTACATCTCTACCCAGCCACTGACCTCTAAACTGATATACAGTATGAAGACTCTTGTAATTTTACCGAATATACTGTGTATTTATATTTTATTGATGTATTTATATTTGAATGTGAGAGAAGCCAGAAGTAAAGAAGTGTGGATTTTGATGACTACATGCCTAAACGGCCCGGTGTACTTCTGCAGTTACATAATAATTTTAAACAGTTGAAATAACTCAGTGGCAAGCTGAAGGAAGAACAGAATATTTTTGGTACAAAGCATCTAAAAAAAGCTGTACACATACAATGGAAAAAGCAACACATATAAAAGAAATTCGTCAGTTAAGCATCAGTGCTATGTATATTACTGTATTTGGACCAATTTTCATATATATATATTTTTTATAACAAAATAAATAATGCCTTTATACAGTGCCCATATTTGTACTTAAACAAACAAATAAAAAGCTTGGCGGCTCATTATGCAAGATACAGCTCAGACTAAAAGAATATAACATGACGTCCCTGGCAACTATTCTACATAATTATATATATATATGTATATATACATACATACATATATATATATATACATACATACATACATACATATACATATATTTATATAATTATATATATATAGGTATATGTATATATATATATAAACCTTTATGTTTTCAAGTATCTTTTTTCAGGCAAAAGCATGTGAATATTACTGATATAAATTTAATAATAAATGTTAGTTACAATTATTGCATATTTTTTTCCCTTTAAAATGATATTTGTGCCTTTCTTCAGAACTGTAACATAAAAAAATTAAATGGTTTGAAATAAAATCAATTTTGCATCAACAGGAACTCCATGGTACCAGAGACTAAATAGGTTATGATTTACCTTTTTTAAAAACATTTTCTTGAAAAGAAGATAACATTTTTAAAAATCCACTCCCACTCATTCAAAGTCCCTTTACTCCCTCTTCCTGCAGTGCAAGGCCAGAGCTATGTACAGTCCAGGCCTGAGTGTCACCACGTCAGCGTCCTTACGTATGGCTCCTTCAACTGAGTACAGTGAGAATTGAAGTAAGGAGAAACGGTGCAACTGTTGCACACTTCGTTACCAGACAAGTCCATACAAAGTGGCACCCCTTCACACATTGCCACAGAAGATATGCCCATTTTATCTGTTTGTAAGTCACACTTTCCTTAAAACGGAAAGCTTAATTATTATATGTAGAACAAAAAAAACGTGCTTTTCAAACCTCCTTCACTTAGAGTCCATTCACAATGCTAGCACCATGACTTTTTTGAGCCACACGTTTAATATCCATAAAAAAATAGTGCCTTTATTTTCTCAACAAGAACTTTGAAGTAATCCGTGGCAATGTGCAATATGCAGACACTTTTCTGCTTTTTTTGTTTGTGATTAGAAGGTGCTGGAACAGGAATCTAGTTTTTACAAAACAATTCCTTACAGTGTGGATGTCCCCTTTAAATTCTGAGTGGTGCAAAGTAACTAATAAGGATTAACTGACAAGATGTTGTTCATGCTAGCAGTCCTTCTTGTTCTAATATCCTCCAAAACAGCTGTCCTTGAATCTTGCAAGCCATGTATCTCTTTCCTCATGTATGCTTCCTCTTCTTTATTATATTTTTAGCATCCACCTGAACTTCAGTCACCCAAACTGTTATCTTCCATCCTTATTTCAGTCTTGTTTGCCCATGTTGATGAACAAAACAACAAAAGTAAGGATTAAAGGAATTAAAAGTATGTGTAAGGGAGAATTGCAGGATGTAGAGGACCAACACAAAAATGATGCCAGATAGCAATGATCCCCTAATGTATCAACTCTGTGCAAATTATCCTGTCTTCATTTGTGGCTGACGTAGTGTTCTGTGGGATGCCATAAGGGAGGGAGTTTGCTGGGAAGTGTGATAAGATGCTTGTCGGATGTTGGCCTGTTTTTGGCCTGTTCCCGGCTTTTTCGCTTCTCTGCCCGTGGCCTGAACCTCTTTGATAGTAGGATAGCTGGAATACCTCGCCGTAGTCTCTGTGCTGCATTCTGCTGCCAGAGTCCATATTTGGAATATTTTATAGTCACATGGGTTCTTTCCTGTAAAAGGAAAAAAACATCATGATCATGTCTGTGTTTCTAATTGCATGTACATAAGCAATTCCAGAACTAAAGCAGTGTTTAAAGGCACTGAGAGATAAAATAACTGCCAAACTCAATACTTTATTTATTTAACATCCTGCTACACACAAAGTTACATTCAGGACAGGTAAGATTAATATGTTACATATATTTGGGAGGTGTCACCTAAATATTTTGGACTGTGGGACAAAACTGGAGCACATAAAGGAAACTCATTTAGAAACTCCACCTTACCTGAGAATCAAACCCAAAACATTTTTGCTTTAAGGCATTATTTTTTCCCACTGCATTACCATACCTACAGTACATACCACTCCCTTACCCAAAGGAAATACACATAGCTAGTATGAGTAAGCATAAACTAATACTATTATAGCACAAATGTTAAATCCTAATAAATAGTAAACACATTAAACAAAAGTGTGAACTCGAGTGTGACAGTAGTTTATTTTTACTCCTGTGTCAAATCACTTTTTACATGTAAACAGTCTCAAAGACCAACACTTCAGGTGACCTTGATTTGAGATCCTGTATCATTTTCCAATTTGTCAGCATTTTTGAAGGAACACAAAGACCTTTTGCAGAAATATAGTGTACTAGATGCTGAGTGTGATATAACAGAAGTGTTGTTTCCCATGGTGGCTCACATACCTGTTTTAATGCTGGTATGGCCTGAAGCGAAGTGGCTGAAACATCCCTCTCTGACTTGGCTGGCTTGGCACAGTACTGTTCCAAAAGTGCAAGATCACAACTCCTAAAACAACACTCTTCCACAATGCCACGGCTCTGAGAACGTCGGCTATTCGACCTGCTTATTGGCCTACCTGTGGAATCAAATAATATAGATAAGATATCTGATAAAATAACCGGCAAGTCTATTATAAAATAATTACTTAACCAAAGCTCAGTCCTGTAAACATGTGACACTCACAGAGTAACAATCAGAATTAAATATAAAGATTAGAGGAATACAAAGAAACCCTGTTTAATCTTCTACTTGCCCAAGATAATCTTGTTATGCTGTCAATACCTGAGTCAATGCATAAACATCCATGACAGTTCCACATAAGCATTAAAAAGAGGGTAGGAGAAAATGCAATCAGATTGAAGGCCAGAATCCTGTTGTGGTAAGTACATATTACACATTTCAGATATCTTATGACCTTGTCTCTTACTGTCTCAGAAAACAGAGCAAAACAGATAAAGATTTAGCACAATAGGTGAGAAGGGCAGGACAGATTAGGAAAAATCAACATTAAAGAGAGGGAAGTGACACGTGACAAAAGAAGTGCAGGAAATCTGATAAGATGTACCCTGAATAATTAGTTTCAGACTTTCTGCATTCCAAAGGGATAATAGAGAGGAACTGATAGTAGGACAGGAAACATGACTGAGGGAAAGTGGAACTGGACGAAGGGGAATAAACGTCCTGGCCTAAATTGGATAATGATTTCTTTGGGCAGTTGGCTTCTGTGGCCAAATGTATACAAAGGTCAGTTTCATCAGTGTATGAGGGAGAGAAAACATGCATGTAAACATTTAATGTAATGTATTTGGTTTATAAGCAGAAGAATGTGAATGGCATGATAGGAAAATCTCTCTCTCTCTCTCCTTCTGTGCATGTGTGTCTTTATCTTTTTTTGTACTTCACAAATAATCCAGATGTTCCTGAAAATAAAACACTATAAGCAAAGAAATTAATATTTGGTGTGTTTTTTAAACAAATTGTAAACTGTAATAGTTTTTATGAAACCTTTAACTTTCTAGCTTGCCTCTTTTATTCAGCAAAACCCAGCAGCCTTCAATTTGTTTTTGTTTTTTTTCATCTGAAATTATATATATATAGATTTTTAATATATATATTTAATATAAAATGAATATAAATGTAATATATTTCATCCTTTACTAGAGAATCTGACACAGTTCCTCTTGTGACACTAACATTCACACTTGCTGCCTTTTGCAGCCTTCATGTTGTTTTATGTTTACGTGTTATGTAATTATGTCACTTTTATAATGACATGCACACGTTTTTAAGTAACACTAATTTCTTTTTATTTAGAATTATTATTTAAATATAAATTAACGTAGTAATGCCTCCGTTATGCAGAATCTGTAAAGTATTCAGCAAATTATATTTGTTTATATAACATAAAGCAAATATGTTACAAAAAAAAGATTTAGATATAGAATGTCACTGTACAGTACTGTGTGTTTACAGAATATATATGATATTAATATATTATTATCTATATAATCTATATAGTCTATCCTGTTGATGAGCTAAAGGGAACTTCACTTGACTAGTATAACTTTCTCTCTCGGAATGCGCGTGTAAACAGACGCGCCATTGTGGGACGTTTAAATCGTGCGCGTCCCTTTCATATGCAATCAGAGATATAGGGAACAGAATGCGCCTCGTCAGCAAGCGCGAGCTCAGCATGACCAGCTCGGCATTATTACGCAGCGGTGGTGTTTTATTTTATGATTTCAGGGGTGCAGTAAACATCGTTTAGTTACAGTTGGTAATATGCTCTGATTTAAATTATCATTTTAAAGCATGCATTGTAATCTCAGTCTTGCAGTTCCGCGTGCGCGTACGCACACCTGCAGCAGGGTTAACTCACCAGAACGCGCTCACGCACCGCCCCAAAGCCTTCAAGGTTACAACTTAGTTAAGAAACATGAGTGCAGGCTGATGCACTTACTGAAGTAGAAGCCTCTGTCTTCACACACGAACTGTAGCGCATCCACCAGCTCTCCACCACACAGCGTCTCTGCTGCAGCCAAATCCAACACGCAGAAGGAAAACACAAGCGCGCACACGAGCATCTGCCCCGATGAACACAGTTTCCTGCCCTGCAGGGAACACCAAGGCGTACAGTCAAAAACAAGGCCAAAACGAGACAATTTTTACAGAGTTTAAAACACGTAACCTTATTTTGTTTAAGGCAGAAACATCGTACACCACTGTAAACGCATTATAATTATCATTTTATATTCAAAATATAAAATAGATTAAAATGTATAATGAAACATATAAATATGAAGAACAACTTAATTACCAGAATAAGAAAAACGTTTTATTGTTTTAAATATTTAAATAGATATCGGATTGAAATTTTTGCACATTTCCAATGCGCCAGTTAAGGGTTTTTCAGCCCTCAGGTGCCACAAGCAAGCTACCTGCCATAGTGAAAAACAGGACCTCAGAATACCAGGTTTTATTTTATATGCGTTACTTTGCACCATGTGTCGTAAGAATAATCATTATTTCGTATATGCTGCAAGGTATGTTTGATTCCATCATATTTAATGTCTCGTAAACACGCAAATTACAGCCCTACCTGCCCCATGAATATGGACAGAAGGCAAGAAAAAAAGAAAGAACTGCTTCTTTCACCCGGCATATCTTCCATAACTTTTTCACAAGTTGCTAACATCTCAATAAGTCAGACTCAGCCTATAATTGCCGTTGCCTTTACCAAATATCGCCACCTACTGTTGATGAGTTTTCCCTGCTGATACACGATATTTCAGATCATCGCACTAAAAACAGCAAGCGCACAACATTGCTTAAATTACCCACTGACCTGCTATTGTGAATTGTTCGATCATTAGGCTACAGGCCATTTTTTAAACTGCACCCTTCTTGTTTATGTCTTCCGAAAGAGCTGGTAGTTCTGCATCAGTTAACCTGCAGTTTGTTAATTCCAAGATGTAAAACAGGAGTGGAAAGTTGATCAAATGTCCGCATTACCTTGTTCATTCCACGGTCTCTCCTCAAGCAACTGTGGCAGACAGAATAGAAACTGAGGTTGTATTCTTGCTCCATATCAGTGGTTCATAAAAAAATAGGAATTGCTTTTAAATATCGTCGTAACTGGTAAGATAAAAAAAGGTTAGATTTCCCAGATGGTGCTGTAGAGGTTTGTGTGTTTGTGTGTGGTGTGTGCATTTGTGTGTCTGACGCTGTCCCCAAATCCAGGCGACAGGCAAAAAGTTCTGAGCGTGAAGTATTATATACTAAGCCCCGCCCCTTGGTTGTCTTCCGCGCCCACCGCATCCTTCTTTGCCGGCGACCTCATTGCGCAAACGCGAACAGATGAGCTGGAGCGCGCGGCTCAGCGACTGGCGCGCGGCTGCGCATGCTGTCATTTCCTTCGCTGTCTACCGGTCTTATTGATCCTCGCCTATATAGAGCCTGTTATACGCTGCTAATTCATTTATAGACTGAGTGCTGCGCTTAGAGGGGATGTTGGGGAATAAGCAGGATCTGAACTGAACTCGAATTGGTGTGATTGAATTACGTTATAACTGGAAATGTCATCCATCAGCAGGCAAAGTAATTACAGCCATTACTTGAGGCGGCCGGTGTGTGGGAATGGTTAAGTCTGAAATAATAGCTGGCCTTTCATTGCTGTATATTTCCTGTGAATGCTAGATGCATCAAATTCACACTGACTCTGGGAGCCAGAGTTCTGCCTAGAGTCTACACTAGACTGTTTATCACAAGCTTGCCAGAAAAGGTAGAGGGGTTGCCATACAGGGAAAGCGGTTTATTTTGATGACGCGGTGATTATATCACAAATAAAAGATCCATAACTTCAATATTGTAATATAAATATTATAATATTATAATATAAAGTGTTTAAACTAGTATTTGTGTCACCAACTATATAATAATTATAAAAGAATAATAAAAATAGCTTTTAATCAGGAAGTAAAAAGTGCAGTGGGTGTCACTGTAGTATCACAACAATAAGGACCCGGGTTTGATCCCCGGTGAGACGACCAAGGAAATTTATGCGTGGAGGTTATATGTTCTCCCCATGCTCCGGGTTTTCTCCAGGTGCTCCGGTTTTCTCCCGCTTTTCAAAGTCATGCCTATTAGGTCAATTCTTGTCTCTAAAATGGCAATTAGTTTGTGTAGAAAGCTATACGACGCAGTGGCACCCAGTCTAGGGTTATTCCTGCCCTTGCGCACTGAGCATCCAGTGGCCAACAACTCCTTGCGGATATATGGCGGAGGCTTAGTGGCTAAAGGGTTACTAATCGAAAGGTAAGCAGTTCAAGGGACAAAAGCTGCCACTCTTGTGTTCCTGGTCAACTCTATTTGCTCCATGGGTACCATATTGCAGCTGTCTCTTGATTGGAATTTTTTTAAACTAATACATTCTAGAAGAATTCAAATTCCAACAGTCATTATCTTATGATAGAAACTCTAGAATGCACAGGCATTTAACGACTATTATTGGCCAGCGTCTGGAAAAATATTGATCAGTAATATTGATAATCTATGTAGCCAGTATTTTAAGTGTGTTGTAATACTGTATGTGTGGCATCTTGTTGCAGGAATATACAAACTCATTTTGTGGAAGTCCGGCTTTACCATTATTATCAGCTTCCACTCACTGGAAATGTTATCAGCTCTACTGTATAGTTAAACATTCATTTGGCTTGGATACGCGTTTACTGATTTACACTTGTTGATGCTATGCTTCCTTAATGCTTAGTTCACCGATGCTCCAATAATTTCTCAAAGGTATATTAGAAAATATATTGCTGATTTATTTTTTAAATGATATCACTATTTTATAGATTATGTGTGATTTCTCAATGCGAAAGTATTTAGATTCTGTAGGCATCAGTCATCTATCCATACATCTCACTGCAGCTTGATATAAACTGCAACATTAAAGACGTTTCTTTTTAGTGTTGTTGGAGTGAAGTAGCTGTAAGGAATACGATTTGAGACATCCTCAGTTCAGAGGATATAAAAAGTAGAACAGCGTCCCTATTGGACATACGTGCGCATTGCTACACCTGAAGAGTAGTCCTTCTGTCATACATTATCAATGAGCTGACTTACTGGAAGCCCCATTAAGAGGGCATTAAACCTCTGCTCTTTGCTCTCATATCATCTATCGCTCGTGGTAAAGAGGAAGTCCTGTAGGTTTGAGGGATAATATCATAAATCATTCACTGACCCGTTCATTGAGCTACACTATCATTCCTTCTAGCCATACTGTTTAGTCTTTTAGCTTTAATAAAGAATATAGGGCAAGGCACATCCACATCTTCCTCTCAACAGAGAACATGAACGATTTAGGTCTGTATAAAGAATGTGTCTCTCAGGGTGAAGAATTTAATCAGTCGACAATGATGCAAGGCATCTCATATAATCTTATCTTACGATCTATTGATTAATTACAAAGCACGCTTCTCTATTTTTTTTTGAATAAATGATTTACCAAATATATTCTAACCCCTAATTTTGGATCTCTTAGTAGAACAAAGGTTTTTTTATCCTGGTTGAAAGCTCATTTGGAGAAAAATATCACTTATTAGGATAATATTACTAAAAATGCAAACAGGCTGCCATCTGGTGGCTGAAATAGCGCACTGTACATGAGCGTCTTAATAAATTAGAATATCTCCAAAAAGTTAAGTTATTTCAGGAATTCAGTACAAACAGTGAAATACATACATTATATAGATGCATTACAAACACAATCATCTATTTAAAGTGTTTACTTTGATTTACTTTGATGATTATTGCTTACAGCCAAAGAAAACCCAACATCATTATCTCAGTAAATTAGATTATTATATAATACCAAATGAAAAAAAAAAAAAAAATTTGAAGTAGATATATTAGCTGACTGAAAAGTATGTAGAGTAAATACACTCAATACTTGGTTGGGGGGTCCTTTTGCATGAATTGCTGCATCAGTGTGGTATGACACGGAGGCGATCTGCCTGTGTAACTACTGAGGTGTAATAAAAGCCCAGGTTGCTTTAATAGCAGCCTTCAGTTCATCTGCATTGTTGGGTCTGGTGCCTCTCATCTTCCTCTTGACAATACCCTACAGGCAAGTTTGCTGACCAATCGAGCACAGTGATACTATAGTTATTAAACCAGGTATTAGTACTTTTGTCAGTGTGGACAGGTGCCAAGTCCTGCTGGACAATGAAATTTCCATCTCCAAAAAGCTTGTTGGCGGAATATTTCCAAATTTTTAATGGTCTTTTCTTGATGATCCTTTCAAGGCTGGGATTTTCCCGGTTGCTTGTTCTACCACACTTTTTTCCTTCCACTCAACTTTCCATTAATATGCTTAGATACAGCACTCTGTGAACAGCCAGCTTCTTTAGTGCTGTATGACTCTTGTGGCATAACCTCCTTGTAGATTGTGTCAATGACTGCCAGTGTCTTCCCCATGATTGTGTAACCTACTTAACCAGATTAAGGGACCATTTTAAACACGTAGGAATACAGGTGTGTTGTTTTAAATATTCTAATTCTCTGAGATAATAAATTTTGGGATTTTATTGTCTGTATGCAATAATCATCAACAATAACATAAATAAACTGTAAAATAGATCACTGTGTTTGTAATGAATCTATATAATGTATGCATTTGTATAGAATTACTGAAATCAATTAACTTTTTGATGACATTCTAATTCATGAAAATGTACCTGTATTATGCCAGTAGTCAGAACTTTATACCAGGTGGTGCAACTTGCATAAAACAAAAATAAAATAAATAAATAAATAAATAAAATAAATACTTCCAGCACACGTGGCTGCCAGACCTGTATACTTTGTGCGCACGCTCGAACACAAACCACAAACATGATCCTGCTTGATGCTTAGCATATACACTCGCCTCCCACTTTATTAGGTAAACCTGTTCAAGTTCTTGTTTATTGTTCAATTGCTAGGGTTGCTTTCTAGGAAAGGAAGACCAAGAGTTACCTGTGTTTCTCAGAATAAGTTCATCAGAGTTACCAGCCTCAGAAACCACAAGTTAATAGCAGCCCATATAAGAGCCCCCAAAAAACCTCCACTGTTCAGAGAAGACTGCATGTATCTGGTCTTTATGGGCAAATTTCTGCAAAGAAGCCTCTTCTAAGGAACATCACTGAAGTCCTTCCTTTGGTCTGATGAGTCCAAAGTGTGTTGTCCTCACTGTGTGGAGTAGGAAGTGTGATAACATTAGGGTGCTTTGCTGGTGAAAATGGTAAAATAAGACCTCTAAAAATCTAATATAGTTTGGACAGTTAGGTGTACATATACTGTACATTTGATTGCTGTAGTATATGTATGCTTGTATGCAAGTATGTACAGATGTTGGGAAAAATTAAAGAACCAACCCTTATTTACATTATAACACTATGACTGTGGTTGAACATTATGTAACTAGTGTTCAGAGACAGTTTACACAATGATGCAACCATTGTGTTGTGTCTGGGGTTGGTGAGGAGAAAAATGAGACTGAAGCAGTGATGCTGGAAGTAGATATTTACTGCTTCTGGATGCCGAAAAAAAAAAATGTGCACAGAAGTCGCTCTCCCCACATGCAGGCTGTGAGCTAACACACTTGCACACCAATATAGAGGCTGGCCTTACAGCTCCCTTCTCTCTAAAATGGTGCTGCATTTCTCTGTCTCCTAAACGGGCAGTACATGTTTTACACTCGGATGCAGCTATGTATCAGGATTTTATTTTCACTGTTTAACATAACTGAATCAAGCTGTGGTATGCTGAAATAATTTAATGTTAATAATGTTTTTGTAAAACATTAAACAAGTAAGTTTTCTTCATTACTACACTTTGGACAGAGTAAACATTTTGGAAATAACAAATATTCTTTTAATCATACTCTTTTTTTTTTTTTTTCTAC
Source organism: Xyliphius kryptos (assembly GCA_025769995.1). Taxonomy (NCBI): domain Eukaryota; kingdom Metazoa; phylum Chordata; class Actinopteri; order Siluriformes; family Aspredinidae; genus Xyliphius; species Xyliphius kryptos. Next base: position 4,130,230 of record JAOUQT010000009.1, on the reverse strand, counting down.
TTTATTTTGCAGTGTTGCCTCCTGTCCTGGTACCTCGCCACAGTGAGTTCAATCCTCAGCACAGTCTGCTGGCCAAGTTTCGCCATACCTCACTCTCTGATGAGCCACTTATGCCTCAGAATGCCACTTTCCCTGACTCATTTCCGCCAATGCCTTGTAGTGAATTTTCATCCTCTCTATCAAGCTCTGTCCAGTCCCCACGTGCACCAAGCCACCCAAACTCCCCAAGCAGTATATCGGACCCTGCAAGTCCTTACCACGTTACAGGTCTGTTTAAGGCTCAAAATGTAAAATGAAGTGTGTGGTATTCTTCATTATTATGTTTGCTATTAGTTGTACAAATACAGTCATCTGGTACATAATAATAATAATAATAATAATAATAATAATAATAATAATGAGAAGAATAAGGAGAATGCTTATAACTTCTAACCATTAAATAGCAGAGACCCCACCACCACCTTACAGTATGATGAAAAAACAGGATGTGAAGCCAGGAGAGTCATCCAACACGACTAAACTCACTCTGTATGCTCCAAACAGAGGTGCAAGGAACTTAAAATATCAATTTTAATGTCCACACTGTTAACATATAGATATTTCCAAAACATTTTACATTTCCTGTTAGTAAGCTGTGTTTTTTTTTTGTCTGTAGACTTGAGGCCAGTGTGTTATGAGGAGCCACAGCACTGGTGTTCTGTGGCTTACTATGAACTGAACAACCGAGTTGGAGAGACATTCAATGCATCATCGCGTAGCATTCTAGTGGACGGCTTCACAGATCCCTCTAATAACAAGACGCGGTTCTGTTTAGGGCTGTTGTCTAATGTCAACCGCAACTCCACCATTGAACACACGCGCCGCCACATAGGCAAAGGTGCTTATAATAATGCTTTTATTAGTTTAGTTTTTAAAATTGTAACAATTGTATTTGAGCATTATAAGAGTTAATGTGCATTTTACAATATTAAATATTAATTAAAATTATAAATAAAAGTTTCCAATTGATTCCACACTTTAAGTCATGCAGGTCTCTTTAAATTCTACACATGATTTAAACGAAATAACAGGATTATGCCGTTTGTGGGCTATGACTCAAGGTTATTTTCTGAAATTAGATTAAAAATAGTCAAATGAAATTATTGATTATAAATTTGATAAAACTGACACATTTTCAATATTTAACATTTATATATGATGTGCAGAAATGATGACTGTGTATAACCGACATGCCTATGTTATATATAGTGACGATCTATATAGTGACGAAAGGTTTGTTTAATTATTTTATGTTAAAACTGCACATTGTTTAATATTTACAGGTGTGCACCTGTATTATGTAGGGGGTGAGGTGTATGCTGAGTGCCTGAGTGACAGCAGCATTTTCATACAAAGTCGCAACTGCAATTACCAGCATGGCTTCCATGGCACTACTGTGTGCAAAATCCCCAGCGGCTGCAGCCTCAAGATTTTCAACAATCAGTTGTTTGCCCAGCTGCTGTCACAGTCAGTCAACCATGGATTTGAGGTGGTGTATGAGCTGACTAAGATGTGCACCATCAGAATGAGCTTTGTCAAGGTAATTGGATTGGGAATAGTTAGAAATGCACACATAATTATACAGTGCTCAGCATAAATAAACTACCATTGAAGTAAGATTAATAATATAACTTAGATTACAAAATCTTCAGTTTAACTCAAAACCAGATTACGTTATTTACTAAAATTTAATAAACTCCATGCCATGATTTTTTTCCTTCTTAATTAGAATTCTGTAGTCTACATTTTAGCTTTTCTCTCAGGATTTCCTTCAGGGTGTTATTTTTACAACATAAAAATAGTCTTGAATAATTTTGTTACAAACCCGATTCCAAAAAAGTTTGGACAAATTTTTAAAATTCCATAATTGAATCAGAATAGAACATAGATGACAAATCAAATGTTTAAACTGAGAAAATGTATAATTTAAATAGGTGTTTTTAAATTTCCTGACAACATCTCAAAAAAGTTGGGAGGCAATGTGTAGCACTGTGAGACCTTCCTTTTTATCTTTACAACAATCTGTAAATGTCTGGAGACTGAGGAGTTGCTCAATTTGAGTGATGGCCCGACCCAACTTCTTTTTGAATTGTGTTGCACGAAATTTCAAATGAGCCAATATTCTGTATGAAATTTTAAAATGTCTCACATTTACGGGGCAGTTGTAGGCTTGTGGTTAAGGAACCAGCCTTGTGACCGGAGGGTCTCCGGTTCGATTCCCAGTAACGCCAAGTCACAGTCGTAGGCTTGTGGTTAAGGATCCGGCCTTGCGACCGGAAGGTCCCTGGTTCGATTCCAAGTAGCGACAAGTCATGGCTGAAGTGCCCTTGAGCAAGGC
>JAOUQT010000009.1:4063766-4075798 GCA_025769995.1 Xyliphius kryptos | reverse complement strand
CTATGTTTGCACACAGCAGAATTGGTCCTCTGCTGCATTTAACCCATCCGTGCAGTGAAGCACACAAATACACACACACTGGTGAAGTGAGCACACATGCGCGGAGCAGTGAGCAGCCATCACAGCGTGCGGGGAGCAACTGGGGGTTAGGTGCCTTGCCCAAGCAGCCATGTTGTCTTAAGCTAAAGAAATTGCCCTTGAAATTGGTATTTTAACAAGACAATGACTCCAATCACATCATTAAATGAGCAAAATCCTGGTTCTACTCCAACAAAATTGAGGCTATGGTGTGGCCAGCGCAATCCCTGGACCTTAATCCCATAAAAAAATTGTGGGGTGACATTAAAGGTGCCGTTTCTCAGGAAAAACCAAGAAATGCAAATGAATCATGGGATGAGGTTAAAGTATCCTGGGCTGGTTGACTCTATGCAACACAGATATCAAGCAGTTCTAAAAACTGTGGTTATACTGAACTAAATATTAGGTCAAAGAAATGATGAATCATAATAAAGAAGATAAATATTTTAAGGTTCTAAAGACAAATGCAGATACTGGTGTAGCCCAGTGTTCATTTAGTTAATTCAGTGTTGACATTCATGAACGGTCTGCAATGTTCTCAATAGATGGAAATAAAAACGATTATAAAGATTTTGTGCTTAACTCGTTTATAATAAATAAATAAATAAATAAAAACACTTATTTTTTACACAAATGTAAAAGACAGAATAAAACTCTACAAATCCTAATAAAATCACCCGTGATAACGCCAGGATGAAAGCTGTCCTGAAATGTGCAAATGTAAAGATTTATTACTCCGATGAGATGTTAACAAACAGTGCCATTCCGATGTAATAAACCTTTTTCTAGTGTGAAGATGTTTTGTAAAAATCACAGGACACCTTGATTTGTCAAAGAGGTTTTTAACAAGAAAAATACACTGCAAAAATCGCAGAATGTTTCTTGCATCATTACACAGTGGGAATAAAATAAGACTCATCATTCTGACATTTAGAACAAATATCAAAGTAGATTCTCATTTGGCAATTTTTAAATCCATGATATAAACCAATATAAAAATGGCATTAGTGATACTTTATATATTAGTTTCTCTGAAGCACAGCTATTAAAGGTTGCCTCTTTGTAGTGCAAAACTGATCCCTTCTTTTGGTAATGTAAAATAAATTATGTAACTAACCACAGAAGTGTCAAGCCTGCTCTATCCAACTGACTTTACACCAGGCAATTCAATCAAACAAACAAGTCTTTTTGCGTATTCCTTTCACTTTTTGCTTTCTTTTCCTCTCCTTTTCCTCCAGACGCATGTCTTCCTCATCATCATTAACGCCCAAGTGCAAACTGGAGCAAATACAAAACAATCATTCATTAAGGTACACAGGTGTTTCATCCAGATTGAGGGTTCATTCGGGTATTTTGGACCCTTAAGCATTCACGATATCTTTTTCCTCTTTTCTTTGCGTTTCATTTCTTCCAATTCTCTGCGCTCTTCCTCCTGATCCTCATGCACAGCCATCCGTAAACTACCAGCACAAGATGCAAAGGAACACATGAGAAGCAGACATTATGAGTTATGATTGTGGAATTGATTGTGGAAAAAAGGAAATGAATGTAATCCTGTTTAATTACCTTCTTGCCTCTTCCTTCTGCTGCTCTTTCCAACTGCTCTCCATAAACTTTAATGCATAGTCACTCTCATCTTTGTACCTAATATACACAAGAATAAAGTTTCTTTGTTCATACACACATTATGAATATGCTCTGCAATGTCAATAGCACTAAAGCCAGGGCTACAATCTGAACTTAATGCATAACTTACTTGTTCCGATCATAGCCGAATATTTCTCTGATATGTTTTGAAATTTCATCCTGCTCGTCTCCTTCGTCATCAATGAAATCATCCATTTCAGAGTCATACTCCTCTTCATCCTCATATTTGCGTTTGTAGCTTGAAGTTATTGGTGGTAGCACTGGTCCTTCAAACAAAATAAAAATAAATAAATAAATAATTACCATTTAATAGTCACTACCATACAGACTACCATACTTTTCTAGATAGTAATTCATCATAGGACTCCCATGCAATAAAACTCTGTATAAAATCACAATGCATTATAGTTGACTATATAACCTATTATTGCAATGTGTTGCTTTCTAGTTTGCCTAAGATGCAGAGGACAGAGTGAGCTGTGGCAACCCCTCATAAAAAGGAGAGGCCGAAAGAAGAAAAAGAAGCTTTATCAAAAATACCATATTTAATAATCTGCATGAAATTTAGAATTAATAGCACTGTATATTGTTTAGTTGTGGCTGTGTCTGATAAAGTTATGCAACACTAAAAATTCACCATTTATGACACCCTAAATAACCAGAAGGCAATGAAACAGAATACTACTTATACATGACACGAATTGTATTAGGCGAAAAAAAGATGATTACCGAGTTCTGACCGTTATTTTTATCCAATTTATCTCAGTTTGTTATAAATTTAATAACTTAACATTTTTTTCCAATATGAAAATCCAGGTTTATTATTTTCTGTCAAAATACGGAACAATAAGGTTATGATCACCAGTAAATAAAAGATGTGATGTTTTGAATGTCATTTAATACTTTTTTTGACATTTGACAAGCTGAATAGAAATAAAAACAATTACCGACCTACCTACCCTATTTTAGGAAGCAATAGTAAAAAAATCTCCATCCTCCATCTCTATTATTTGTAAATATGGAAGCAGAAACAAAGGCAATTTCGTGGCTTTTTCTATGGTATAATTATAAAAGTACATATGTTACAATTACAAAGCTTTGAATATCAGAACTAGCATGGTTAAACTAGCAATTAGTAGCATTTCATCTGCATGAATTCCCCAGAAAATAATAATGTTACCATCAGAAATAAATGTGTCTGTGTTAGGAAATCTCTTCTTACCAGGTTGTTTAGCCAAAATTCTATGCCCTGTTGGTCCTATGATTGTTCTGGTCCCCTGAGGAACTGGAGGCCTGGCAACCATTCCTTGTTTCGGTGCAAAGTTCTTAGATGAAATAGTTTCTGACACAACAGTACATTGGGGTCTTCCAGGTCCCATACCATGTAATGGTCTGCTAGGTTTTCCTTGTCCATTTACAGAGGGTTTTGTCCCTCCAGGAACTGGACGGCCCTGCATGCTGCCACCGGGTCTTGGAAGCTGAGGGCCTGATTGTTTTGTGGTACCAGCAGGTGCAGATCTCATGGGTCTATTCATCCCTGTTCGGAAATGATTACTGCTTGCAGACTGTGCATCTCCCCTTCCCTGGTTTTGAGGAGGTCCTTTCTTGTTCATGTTACCCTGAATTGGTCTGGTGGACCCAGGTCCCTTAATGCCTTGGGTATGACCTGATGGTCTAGGCAAGTTTGAAGCAGCATTAGTTCTATTTCCAGAACTACTCGTTTTTAATTTAGGTACTCCTTTATATCCTTTCTTAAAGTTAAGGTCACTTGAGCTGGTTGGCTTTTCACCAGAGTGTGGCCGGGGTCCTGTTTGCTTGACTGAAGGTGAAGTTCCCTTCACGGCAGCTTTTCCATTTAAGGCACCTGAGGTGCTACAGCTAGATTTGGATCCATGAGATGATTTTGCAGAACTGTGTGGTCGCATAGTATGAGTGTGTGGCTTGGGCGTTTTGCCGATTCCACTGGATGACTTCACACTTGATGGCCTGTGTGTTATGCCTTCCCTTTCACCTAGACTTTTCCTGTGAGAATTTGTGCTCGATTTGCTATCTTTGTGCACTACAATTTTATCTGGTTTACAGTCTCTTTCTTTATCTTTTTTCTTAGCTTTGCGCTCAAGTTCTAACTCTTTAATTTCCTCAGCTGTGCGAAGCCTCTCTTCTGTTTTCTTTACTGGTTTCAAATCGACAGGTTCAAATTGTTTTTTCTCCGCAAGTTTTAAGAGGTCTGCAAAATTCAAGGGTGTGGAAGCAGCACTAGGTGGAGAGCTAATTTTTTTCTGTATGGTGCTCATTTTAGTTGAACCATTCCTGCTTTGCTGAGGCCTTACTGTGGGCATGGGTTCCGAATCAGATTCAGAGTCAGTATCTGAATATTCATAATTGTCCTCGTCATAATACTCATCATCGTTTTCTGGTTGCTCCTCCTTTGTAGCCTTACTCTGTCTTTTCTTGGGCAGATCTATGACAGGTACACCGTTGTAGCCATGGAAGTTATCCTTGGTGCGAGATGCCATGGCACGTGCCTTTCGGTCAGATTTCAATTCTACTCGTTTTGCCAGGAGCTTTTCCTTCTGTTTTTTTCTCTCCAAATCTAAGGACAGATCATTTAATGCTTTAGGGGACGTGTGTTACATTGTTAAATTGTTAATTTAAACATTATTTGATTATATGACTTTACCAATCTTCTTCTGTTCAGTTTCCTGCTTCTTTAAAAATGCTTGCACTGCAGAGGAACTGACACCTTTCATTTTAGGGTCTTTTTTTGGAGGGCCAGGTTGCAAGCTGTACCTCTTCTGCAAAAAATGGAAGACCATCAAGCAAGCAGTAACAAACCAGCTATCCTTTATCTTTAAGTAAAAAGACATTCTGTATATAATTTCAAAACAAAATATAATTAAATTTTATTCCCTAAATATGAATATACCTGACTAATTAAATAAACAGAATGAGATATATCCAAATAACTGTTAAAACCACAAAATATATACTGTTACAAAGGTACAAACAATGATGCTGAACTAAAATATACTCTACGCTTAAATACAAGTAATGTTTTGACATCTTTGTGTGAGAAATTGAAATATTTGTACAGAAGAATAGAAACCATTACTTGTCACATATAAAGTGCACCCGGAAAATATTCACACTGCTTCAACTTATTACAAAACAGATTAAATTAGAAAGTAAATGTATGTTTTCCCCTTAAAATTAGTAATGCATAATAAAATTTTGCTCTGGCTGGGGCTCTCAAGAACATTGACAGAGTTGTCCCGAAGCCACAAGTTTGTTTTCTTGGCTGTGGGCTTAGGTTCATTGTTTTGTTGAACCTTTGTCCCAGTCTGAGGTCCAGATCCCTCTAGAGCAGGTTTTCTTTAAGGATGTCTCTGTACATTGCTGCATTCATTTTTCCCTTCTACCTAAACTAGTCTCCTTGTGCTCATCGTGACCTTCAATGCTTCAGAAATTGTTCTGTTCCCTTCCCCAGATCTGTGCCTCGATACAATCCTCTCTCTAAGGTCTATAGACAATTCTTGGATGGCTTGGTTTGTGCACTGAAATGTACTGTCAACTGGGACCTTTTATAGATAGGTGTATATAGGTGTGAGAAATTCCAAATCATGTCCAATCAACTGGATTTACCACAGGTGGACGCCAAGTTTTCAAGTTTCAAAACAGGATGCACCTGAGCTTAATTTTCAGGGTAACGGCAAAGGTTGTGAATAATTTCCTTTGAATATCCCAGCATGTTAAATGTTGGGATCAAAACACAAGGACAGCGGAGGCAATGCACAACAGGAGCAGATAGCAGTATCAGGGACTTATTCAAGCACCCCACACTGGAAGCTTGGTAATGCTGGGGATTAAACCCACAACCATTTTATTATTAACTAAGAGCCATGACCAATGTGCCACCACTACCCTTATATTAGCTGCATTTATTATATCAATATGCTACACATAACAGTATTTGTGGCTCTATATTGTGAATGACCTTTAGTTAAGAATGATGAGGATACACATGGGTGTCTACATGTGCTCAAGGGATTAACGCTTATTAAATATGTTTGCTCTCCAAGCACAATGGCGTTCTTAGCTTTTTTATCTACACTAAAAAATTATTAATGTTCATAAACATTTTAAACATCACTTATCAACATAACTATATACAGTATCACTTCTCCTGTAATAAAATGCAAGTACATTTGTAATTTGTCATTCGTTGTAATTAACCAACAGAACAGGTTTAGTCATGATAACGACCAGTATCTTACCTGTGCGCTGCCTGGGCCTTGTTTTTGGGAGGCGATGGACAGGACGTTGTGGAAATCCATAGTGTCAAATGCTACCGCGTTTGCTTCCAGCTGACTGTAAATGGCGATTTAACTGCTGCTAGTCTGTTAGCTATCCAGTAAACAACTTTTTGACACTAATAAGCAGCTTTAGTTTCTTAACTAGAAATTCTCCTACAAGTTTACTCGTAATCAGCCTTTAATTTAACCACACAGGAGATTTCTCCATACAATGCTGTCGTGTCATACTTACAGATTCTCTCCCCTGGCTAGCTACAACGAGCTACCTATGCAAATAACGAGCTCGCGCACTATGTGAAATAAACTACAGATTACACACAAAAAGGTGAACACTAGAAATAAATTATCTCGCACATTCTCAGATGAATATCGTGTCTATATTTCCTAATTTAAACAAATACACGAAAGGCAACAATTTCTGTGTTGCTGAAACTACGTTTCATAAAAGTAGTATCTACGTCACCAAATGCATCACGTCATATCCGGCTTTGGTCGTTCATTCTGGAAAAAAAAGCCCAGGGTGGTTCTCTCTCGGTCTGTGTAGATGGAGATATCAAATCGCTCGATGTTGCCATGTTTTGGCTTTTTTACATCTTTTTTATTCAAAGCACATGTTTTGTTTAATGTGTTTGACCACATTCATTTTAAATGTAAATTCACGAATGCTTAAAGAATCGGACTCGGAAAAACATTGCACATCACCTTGTGTCTGTGTAGATTTCCTCTGGATGCTCCACTTTCCTCCTAATCCAAAGAAGTGCAGTCATTCTATCTACAATACTTGCATGATCAATTTTAAATATATTTATTATATTTATCAGTTATTTTGTTAATATACTTATATATTTTTTCTGCATGTGCTGCTGTTGCTTCACATACGTTTGTTGAACAGATTGTATTATATCTTCTTCTTTCGGCCTCTCCCTTTTATCAGGGGTCGCCACAGCGTGTCACCCTTTTCCACCTCACTCTGTCCTCTGCATCTTCAGCTTTCACTCCAACTACATGCATGTCTACATTGACCACATCCATATATCTCCTCACAACAATAAATAAATAAATAAATAAAAACTTCCATTCTATGTGAATGTGGGTGTGATTGTGTGTGCACCTTATAATGGATTAGCACCCGGTCTAGGGTTGTTCCTGCCTTCGTGCCCAGAGTTGCTTCCCTGTGACCCTAAAACTAGGATTAATCAGGTATAGAAAACAAATGTCCTATTCGTAGTCACGTTTATTTCACTTCTTGTCTCTGCGACCTAGTCCACTCACTGCTATAGACTCAAATCTTTGGCATTTTAATCATTGTTTTGTTGCTAGATCTACTGTTTCGTTTCCTTCTACTCCTACCTTCACTGGGAGTCACACAGATGTTACAGTGTAACATTTTGCATTTGAAGACTGAATAAGGTCTGAGAGACTTTTACTTGACGGTCTGGCCTACAGGAGGACCGTACAGTTTGGATGCTTTGGAGAGCAGCTGAGAGGTTTTAGCATAACATACTGTGAATTATACCTCATCGGACACACTTTCTCAGTCCATTGTAATGCAAACACAATACCGATAAACTCTGTTGCAAACACTATTATTGAACAGTCTTTTTTTTGATCATTAACTTGGAACTCTAGAATGTACACAGCTGTTGTTGTTCCTGCAGTAGGATGCTTAGATTCATATGTATATATCTGCAATACCTGTAATAGATTAATTCAATTAACTGTCCTGAGCTCCACTGATTTATACATCAGAATGACAGATCCACTTTGATCTCTGGAATCAGCCATGGAGAAATAACTGGCCAGGTTACTGTTTTACAGAGTACCAGTTCCTGCAGACCCATTCTCTCAGCTTTCCTATTACCCAAATCTCCCAGTGATACTAGGAAAAATATCAGCATGCTCATAAATGATAATTTCTCTCATGCTCTTTTTTATTTACCCAGTATACCATGGGCATATCCAATCTGCGCTCTTTTAACTTTAGCTGGCATATTGAGGTAGCTCCTATTCATTTTTCATGAATATAGACCGGGTTTCAATCACTTACTGGAGCAACGCCTGCCTATAATGAGCCAGATAGGGTTCTTCAGACAGACACAGATAAGGATCCAGGGTCCAAAACATAGTGTTGCAGTGGCTAAGCGTGTGTGAACCGCTTTTGTGAGCGGTGAATGTGCTCAGGTAAGATTTGTGGTGGTGAGAAATATACAGCTTTACATTGTGGGCGCTTTCTGAAAGAAGATGAGAAGAGACGACAGCGGTTGGTAAAAATTGGGCTATGACTGGTCAGGAGATGGAAGAAAGGAAGTGATGTTACAGGAAGTGAAGCAAGAGAATCTGAGTTTGAAGTCAATGGTACCGGGACTCACCAGAACGCAGAGTGGGATTTATCTTTAAATAAAAATAAAAAAGAGGAAAAGGTCTGAGTGTTAGGATTCTAGATCTGATTCAAGAGAGCATGATAGGGAAAATACAAGCTGTTTATTAAACTGATGCAGGAGAATGCTACTTTTAGAGAATGGAATCCAATTCATCTGACCAAAGTCCTAAATAAGGAAATGGGAGAGATTAGAAGTTCAAAGTTACTGCGAAGAAGATAACATTTAATGAGGAGAACGTTCCGGATAAGGCGTTTCTTTGATACAAGTATTATGAGGCTAAACTGTACATCCCACCACCATTCCATTAATAAAAATGATTTTGTGTTCTTTATGTAAGAAATCATTAACTGCGTATCACAGACACAGAGTTGCACTAAAGGAATTAAAATAATTGTGATTATAATTGTAAAATACCTAGGAGTCAAAGGGTTACTGTGAAAAACAGTTAGAGACAATCTAAGTACAGATAGTCAGTCTTCTCAAGTCGCATCTAGCTATGATTAGTCTTATAGTGTTGATAATATTACAATGGAATGCTATAAGCTTGATTGCAAATGGTCAAAAATTTCAAAGATATATAGAGAAATTAAAAGAGAAACGCAATATATAATGTGTGCAAGAGACATAGTTACAATCAGACCTAGAATGTATAATTATGGGGTATAAAGCAGTTGAAGGGGGAGAAAATAGTAGAGGGGAAGAGAGTTTTCTTCAAAATGGGGTAGGCTATAAATTTCTTCTGGTCAATAAGGATATTGGGACATGGCCTTGTCCCATATGCTATTAAGGTATGGACAAAAAAAGGCACATTAGACATAGTAAACTACAATAATCTGAGTGGATGTTTAGATGAAGTTTTACAAGACATTATGGGAATGGTGCAAAAAGATGTGGTTTGGTGTGGAGACTTAAACTCACATAATACGGTTTGGGGAAGTTCTAATGGGCAACAAATAGAGGAATTTATTGACCAAAAGGGTTTGATCTGTATTAATAGGTATACATGGTATAAAAGTACAAGCAATACAGAATCAGTGACATTTTTATCCAGTTCAATAGCAGGTATTAGCTCATGAGTGTAGTGAAGAATACCACAATAGGTAGTGACCACTATCCAATACTGACAAGAGTAAGATCAGAAGTGTGTAAGTAAAAGATTAAAAGAATACCCAGGTGGAAAACAGATACCCAGGTGCACACTGGGAGAGGTTTCAAGTAACCTGTGCAATAAGATGAATGAAATTTGTATAGAAGAATTCAATGAATTACTGGTTCAAGAGGTAATAAGCAATAACTATTGATAAAGCAATAACTAAAACTAAAGGAAATATTAGAGGTAAGAATGTACCTTGGTGGAATGAAGATTGATGTAAGGAAAGCAAGGAACAAAGTTTTTAGACACCTGAGAAAGTATCATTCTTAAGAGGCTCTGATAGAGGATAAATATGCAGCGGCAGTAGTGAGGAAAATGGTAAAAACTCAGTAGCATAGATTTTGAAAATAATAATATTATGATTCATATTTTTTTAGCATTGATCTAAATGTTGAACAAGATGGTCATATATAGTCTTTATAAGACTGTGCAACATTGGATAGATATATTTTATAAAGCTAAGTTAATTTTATACTTCATATCTAATTGATTACAGTTGGTTGGAGAATGTATTTAATGCTTAGGTAAAAATGAAATTCTTCTGTGTTTATAATTTGTTATATGTGCTAAAACATGCAATACATCAATCGCACATGGACATGTAGATGCGATATAAAGTGAGCTTAAATTTAGTAAAATGTGGAGCATAGATGGGCAGATGATCCCCAATTGTTCAACAAACACATGAGAAAACTAATAAAACGTTTAAACACATTGTTCCACAAAGAAATTGACATCATTGCTCTTACCCATTGCACAGAAAACCCATATTAAAGCAACAGGTTTCAAAAATCAGTGTATGACTTTCAGAATTGAGATAAGACATTTAAGGATTTTGAAATCATATGGTTTACCTGCAGAACATTTATCATACTCAAATATACCCTGATAATCATTTTGACCTAATTGCATAAATCCTGATACAATCACACACACTGTTCATTTTGTTCTCTGGAAAGGCCCCTCCCACTCCCACCAGTATAATCCTATAAATATTTTGTTGGCCAAAAGAAATTGACTTCTACTTCACAGGGCTTATTCTGCAGCAGCATCATAATGTTTGTAAAGCTGGTAGCTCCACTCCTAGCAGTCTTCTTGACCATGGAGGCTGCTGTTATTGTTGGAGGTCCAGTGGATGCAGATGTAAACAGCCCAGAAGTCCAGGATGCCCTGCATTTCGCTGTTGCTCAGTATAATGCTCAGAGTGACAGTGTATACACTAGTGAAATTGTTAAGGTGATCAAGGCACAGGTGCAGGTGAGATATTTTACATGTATTTTTATTTTACTTTATGAGAGAACATTTAATATACATAATTATTAATTCAGGCAATATTGCTATGTATACACCTTAAATACAACTTTTCACAATATCGAGAAAGAAAACGCGCCTGTTTTGGTTGAATTAATAGAACATTATGCCGAATATTCATCTACGGTATAAGATATATTCTTACTTCCCTGTCTTTTATGCAATGACATTTCTCACATGAATCGTTTAATAATATTATGTGCCGTAGAGGGAGAAATATGCAAATCCATGTCTGTCTTTATTTTACAAAAACCTTTTAAATATCTCAATAATTTTTACTTAGCATTTGAGGTTGGTTCAGATTAGCACAGATCATTGCAGATGTGTATTTTACTTAATATCATTTTCTTTAAATATAATCTGGTTTGGCTACTCTGATATTAATCCAGAATTGGATAATTAAATAAATGAGACAAAATTTCATATAAATAAATGTGGCACATTTTCCGAGGATAGTTCACTATATCCTTCACAAGGATTAATAAAGAAAAGACGATATATGCATCAATTACTATTATTTAGCTTTAACTTGCAAACGCACACTAACAGATGACTTCTTTTATATAGATTGTTTCTGGTGTGAAGTACATCTTCACCGTGGAGATGGCCAAAACGTCATGCAAAAAAGGGGAAAATGAAAACACATGTGCCATCAATTCAGACCCAGGGATTGCACAGGTTACAAATACAAAGCACTCATTTATGCATAATATAATGTTTATATTTAATATTTTGCCTAAATCTCTTTCTCATTTTGTCCTTCTTCCTTCAAGCCTCATGAATGCAAACTTGCAGTGTGGAGTCAGCCTTGGTTGCACAGCATGATGCTAATTGAGAATACCTGCTAAGACACAAAGGCATACCAACCTGCAGCCCAGAATCTGTCATGAGATCCATTTCCAAAAAGATTTTTTGCATGATGCTGTATTTGAATGTGCTAATAAAAGGTTGCTCTAAATATTTATACTTAACAAAAGTGTCCTCACAATTATTTCTGTCTCTTTTTTTGTCAGACACAATAGTACCTTAATAGAAAGACAAAATTTCTCAACAAATTACAGAGGCTAGACAGTGAAACTGAAACACCTGTCATTTTAGTGTGGGAGGGTTCATGGCTAAATTGTACAAGCCTGGTGTCCAATCTTCATT
>JAOUQT010000009.1:3693976-3705111 GCA_025769995.1 Xyliphius kryptos | reverse complement strand
GGGGGGGGGGGGGGGGGGGGGGGGGGGTGGTGTACTGTTTAAACCCAATCGGCTGAAGTTACCAATGTGGCCCTTTTGAGCTATGCCCTAAACCCTCATTGTTTTTACCCCAACCATTAAGTGAATCTTGTAAATCGCTTTGGATGAAAGTGTCGGCAAAAATGACCATGATGTAACGTAATGTGGGTCATTTGTGTTATTGCTCTTAATTTCTCTTAAAGATGATTAATGGATGAAAAATGTAGCAAGTGATTGAGAGGTGCCCCATCCAGGGCGTAAACCAGCCTTGCACAACACAACACTCCTAAAATAGGCTTTATACCCATCACACATGTCAAAATTTATATTTATATAAATGACTAGGGTCATGGTGGGATTCCCCATGCCCATCCAGGGGAGAACATCTCGGGCACTGGGCCGATATACCCAGGACAGGGCGGCAATCCATTGCTGGGCACACGGTCACTCACACATCCACACATACAAACTATATGGGACAATTTAGAGCATTCAATTAACCTGAAATCCACGTTTTTGGACTGTGGAAGAAAACCTGTGAAAAAAAGCCACACGGACACGGGAGAACATGGAAACTCCACCCAATCAGGACTCGAACCAGAAATCCCCAGCACTAAGAGGGGAACGTGCTAACCACTAAGCCACCTATTTATTTATATATATATATTTGTATACAATTTTGGCACATGAGACTGGTATTAAGCCTGTATACTGAAGAGTTGTAACACAATCATAATAAACTGCCACACCCACATTGAAAAACAAAATAGTTTAATCAACATTTAAAAATGAACAAACTGTTTAGTTTTAAGCCAAATTACATTAAATTCATTACAAAGCTGATATAATCAAATTGACTTTTAAAGCACAACGACACACAATATAAACTAACGTACTGGGACACAACTCATATTTCATGACTTTTGTTCAGTACTTTATCTAGGTGTCCTAATACTTTTTTTTATTTGGTGTATTATTAACCAGCAGAGGTACTGTTCACCACACGGTATACGGACATCATGCATCACATGTTCCACTCTCATAAATAACCAAGGAAACAATGTGCACATCTTTTGAACAAGGAATAATGTATATAATGTAATAATGTAAATCTAAAATTTTACCTCATTTGCATGAGATCCTTAAAAACCAACAACCCTAAGGATTATTTTAAGGAAATTATTATTGTTAAATTGTACAACTAGAATAAATGCTGTCTTGCACCAACATCACTTAATGTTACCAATAAGTGAATCTTTTACACTAATCCAAGTCGTTCTACGAGTTCATTGGTTATAAACATTCTAAAAAACAGCTGACCTAACGAGTCATCCTCCTGTTCAGTGCAGGAGACCACGTGCAACCGGCTGGCAGGGGGCCATACTGTATATACTTTATATTGGCACCTCATGCTCTAGGAGCTGGTTATACACTCACCCTTCTGACATTCCATCATAATGGATGGTGGAGATGAGGAAATGCTCTACTGTGACATGCGGCACGTACACACTCTACAAGTGTAATGGAGAAGGGAAAAATACCCCATTAATGCAGGACAGGCTTCCGCTGGGGGCAAATTAAATCAGACTCCGGGGGATTCTTTTTGTTTGGCTGAGATGAAGTGGACTCCAGAGAGGAACCCAAAAGCTGGTTAGCCGCTGTCACACGCACAGTGGAGTGAAGAACAGGCGCAGTGTGCGTTAGTCAGTGGCTTACCTGCCTTCAGAAAGCTTACAGGCTCAGGACTCCATCACTGTGGAGAACAAAAGCGCAGCAAAGTAGCAAAAAACTGAAATTATTCCGGATTCATAGACACTTATAGAAACATGATATAACGTATTGATGTATTTAGTGATGGGATATATGATAAAAGTTTCTTTTCGTTTTTTATTGTATATTATTTAAACAATAAGTAAAAATGAGCAGGGCTTTGGTCTGTGGATATTCTAGATGCTTCCAAGCAATCAAATAACTTATAATAATAATAATAATAATTATTATTATTATTATAGTTTCTTTTTAAAAATAGGCCACCAAGTACAAGAGAAATGTGTATATGGGGAACTGGGAACTATCCCTACACTTCTATATTTAGCTGACCAGTGTAAATTGTCCAGCAAGCAGAATAACAGATAATACAAAAATAATCCTACAGGTATGTAGTTACACAGATTTTTTTTCTAAATAACAATATTGATAAGAATGACAAATTAATTTATAGACTATAATAAAAGTCAGTTACTCACCACACAAGTTTTTCCTCTAGCCAGACCATATCGAAGTCAATTTGGAATAGTTATATCCGACTAAAACAGGTCGTGATCTGCTGTTTTTTTCTCCACTTGCTGTTTTTTTTTTCTTTGATGAACTGATCATATTAAGGAAGCTTCATTTAACCACAAGAAGTTCAGTCCACTTGAGCTCCAGCAACCCAGCCCACTCCTCTGTATCTGCAACCTGACCTGATTATGCAAATTACACTTCGATGCCTTAATAAACAGCCAATTGCAAATTAGGACTCGGGCTAAATCCGCGCCTTCCAAAACAAATCATCCAATAAGCTTTCAGGGGGCGGGCGGTATCACGGCGGCCGTTTGGTTGGTTCTTGCTGAGTTATAGTTGGGGTGCGGTGCGTTCGCTTTTGCACGTCTTACTTTAGGACTGAACCATTTTTGGCGGGTTCGTTTGCTGATTGTGGCGTTATTGATTCGTTTGTGAAAAGCGAACCGACTCAATTACTTATTTTGTGCTTGCCCTGCCGCTGTATTTGTGAGAGGACACCACGTCTTTGTCCTATAAAGCGTTTGGTGAAAGCAGTGTCTCCCCCGCCGCCAAAACAAAGTGGTATCGCCTTAGTTCACTTGTAGCGCGTTGCCATGAAGCTGCTGAAGATGTGCACGTAGCTGCGCGAGCGCACGCGAGGGAAACAGACTGACGAACTCACGTGCCAATTAGAACATATATATATATATATATATATACATGTATATATCTTTTTTTTATCCACATCATACTGTTTACATTTATCCATCCATTCATTATCTTCCTCATATCATTCCTCTACTAGGTTTCCGGTGGGGTTCCTCATTCCCATCCAGGGGAGAGCATCTGGGGTGCTGGGCAGATACACCCAGGACAGGGTGCCAATCCGTCACCAGGCTCACACACGATATACAGGACAAGCTATACAGGGCAAGCTCGTTCAATTTACCTTGAATCCATGTTTTTGGACTGTGGGAGGAAACTGGAGAAAACCAGCGTGGACATGGGGAGGACATGGATACTCCATGGATAAATTATAATTTGGTTGGAGGTTCCATGTTCTCCCCGTTCCCACATGGGTTTCCTCCCACTGTCCAAACACATGGATTCAAGGTAAGTTGACAGCTCTAAATTACCTCATATAATGTGTATGTGGCTGTGTGAGTGAGTTTGTGTGTATCCAGCGATAGATTGGCACCCATTCCTGGGTGTATCTGCCCAGCGCCTTAGACATTCTTTCCTGGATGGGCATGGGGAACCCCACCACGACTAATAAAGGATTAAGTGGAAGATCATGAATGGACATGTAACCCTGTGAACTGCTCCTTAATGAAAAATAAACGTATTAAGATAAAATAAAAACACATTACATTAAAAAAACAACTTACATTTAGTGCTCACTTTAATCCTCACAGAACATATATCCATAATCTGTAGATTATCCATAAACAGTGCAGAGTAATATGTAAGATAAACCATATCAGGTCAGATCTTACCATAAAATTAAAGCCACACAGTAGTCCACTGTACATGGTCATAGATTAAATCAGAATTAGGGAGTATTCCTACATTTATTCTACAGTAATGACTTTGCATGTATTTACGTGAAGCTTCCAGTTATTACTCATTCTTTTATAAAGTAATCTTAAGTAGCCAGTGATGCTGCTCTGATGAAATAAGGCACTATAATCTCCATATTGAATTATTTATATGGGGAAAAAAGAGCTGTTCATCTAACAGCTGTATGTGAACATGTGCACACGTACACGTACGCTCTCACCAATAACAGGCCTGTGTTTGCTTTGCAAGTCATAATGAAATGACACATGCTGTACATAATAGTGTTGGCTGCACTTACTAGGTTAGTCTGTGTAAGCGCTTAGGAATGAACTAAGATATAATCCTGTTTGTGTAGGAGGATTAAAAAAAAAATCTGATGGTTTTGTACTTTTAGTGTGTATGAATGAACTGATATTGGCGTGTACAACCATCTGATTTCAGTCCATAAGTGCCATGTAACTTGTGCTATAAAGGCAATATCAGTTATAAAAAGTAAAGGATGATAATACTCAAAAAGAACACAACAATTCTGTAAAAGGTAATTAGGAAGTGAGTTTGAGAGTTTTTAATGGTTTTATGGATGCATTGTAATCACTGTAAAGTTAATGCAAGCTGCTGTTTTGCCAGAGACTTCGGAGGGTCACTGGAGTTAATCGCATGCCTAACTGATCAAAGGGTGAGTGTGTACTTTAATCAGGACATACTGCTTCCTGTCAGTAATAGTTTCACAAAGTAAATATTTGTACACATTAACCAATGTAATGAACTCTTTAATAGACAGTGTTTAAATTTTAGCAATTGTTCAAACCCTTGATTGGTTTAAGTTAACATATGACTAAACAACAAGAAAAAACATTTCTTTCTCGATGCTATCACTCATTAATGACTGATCAATAACTTTGAACAGTACATATGCACTGCTCAAAACCACTAAGGGAAACTCAAAAATAACACAAAAAACACATCCTAGATCTCAATCAATAAAATACTTCAGTTGGAAATCTTTATTTAGTAGATACAATGCGAAGCAGGGTACAGTTACACCTATTTTCCATGATTTTTTCACAATAATGCACAACAATGAAGGCAAACACACTATAATTAATAAAACAATTATACATCAATTTAAACATTTATTGAAAGCAAAATAGCTTTAATAATTGGGTGTTTGGCGACATAATCTGGTATAGGTTTTTAAACTAAACACTGATCGCTAAGCGACAGGTTTCCCTTTTCTCTGACAATTAAATACTGCTGGCTAGTGGCCAGATTACAGAATGCAGGACTGTTTTCAATTGAGCGACTTTTCAGACCCTCTTCCGACTTATTTATTTTTAAAAAAGTGAATAACAACAAAGCTAGTGTTAGCTTTGTCTTTTTTTATTAGAGATTTTTGGAGACCCTCGTCCACACTCTGTGCTTCTATGTGTGCTTATAATATGTTATTTAAAGCTTGCTAGTCTGTCAGAATAAATAAATCTCAAAACTTAAAAAATATAATTCCGCCTTTTACCACATGATGGCAGCACCATTCTAATATAATCTGTGTCTGCCCCGTGCCTCTGTCAGAATTGAGGACGTTTGGTCAGGTAATCTTTTACTTTATCAAATTTGGCCCTCTTTGCAAAAAGTTTGGACACCCCTGGTCTTAAAGAAGCATTAAAGTTATTATTATTTTAAACTGGTGAATTTGTAGTTCTAACATATTTAGATGTTTTTTTCCCCCTCACTTTATTCTGTGCCACAAACTACACTATTATGCAAATTAGGCGGTGAGGTCATTTATGGACTTTTAGCAACTTTTAAGGCAGCCAATAGCTACTTTCCGTAACAAGGATTTGTCAAAAATGGCTATGTGACTTTTCGGACCCTCTAGCGACCTTTGTTTTCTTCTTCAAATTGGGGGTTATGAATAAAAAACAAAAATTTAAATAACTGCCAGTGAGTGTGGAGAATGATAGCTCAGTGGTTAGGGCTATCAATCAGATGGTTGTGGGTTTAAATCCTCCTTTTTAATGAGAGTTGCATGCAGAGTAGCAGTTCCACCTCACATAAATTAATACAGTGATCTCTTATAACATTCATTTATACAGGAGGTGTTGTTCCCCATGGCCATCCAGGAGAGAATGTTTCGGTTGCTGGTCAAATACACGCAGGACTGGGTGCCAATCTATCACTGGGCACTTACACAACCACACATAAATACGCACTATATACGGCAATTTAGAGCATTCAATTGACCTTAAATCTACCTTATTTGTAGTTCTAATCCCTATTGAATCCCTATCTGGGTGTAGTTTGCATGTTTTCCCTGTGTCTGTATGGGTTTTCTCTGGGTTCTCCAGTTTTCTCCTGCATTCCAAAAACATGAAGGTAAATTGAATGCTCTAATTTGCCCTGTATAGTGTGTGTGTATGTGTGTTTGACTGTGTGAGTGAGTGTGTACCCAGCGATGGATTGGCACACTGTCCTGGGTGTATCTGCCCAGCGCCTGAGACATTCTTTCCTGGATGGGCATGGGAAACCCCACCATGACACTCATAAAGGAATGAGTGGAAGATAATGAATGAATGAATGAATAACATAAAAATCAGTTATGTATTATGGGTTATTTGTTTTGTATTGATTTGGCTGTCTGTCTCAAGGGCAAAAAAACCTTAATTTTTATTTTTTATTTACAGTTCTAACATATGTAAAACGTTTTTCACCAAAAAACGTAATTTTTATTCGCAAATAGACTGCTATGCAAATTAGGCAATGACGTCATTTTGCGACTTCTAGCGACGGACAGCCAATAGCAGCTTTGTTTACTGGGGAGTTGGCAGAAGTGCAGTGTCTCTTTAAGAGTGTCAGTGTTATTGAACTACACGCCGCCATTTCCGTCGCTCTCCCAGCGACCGGTCGTTCCCGTTCCCACCCCAACAAACCCCGAGTGTGTGTACGCTACTAAATGACACGTTATTGTGGTGCTCAATTTTTTAGGTAGGTCCACATAATTCACTCTTGTCTCCATAATCTCAGTGATAACACCGACATTAGTGACCCGAACCTAACAGCGGCCTGCTCGGCTTAAATATAGCGAGGACAAAATTAGCCCAAGTGTCGGAGAGCAGAGCTGTTAGGGGCGGGGGAGTGTTTTTTTGGGACATTTGGGCTAATAATAGAGAATTTCTGTAAAAGTTAATGTGATTAATGGTTTGTTTACACCAAGTTAGCATTGCTTGTGTTATCTAGTTTGCTCGTTTCCTTCTGCATGAACCAAAACAATGCCTGCGTCCATACTCACTGTTTTACTACAGAGTAAGTGAGATTAGTGAAACTGCAAGTGTGTATTTATACTGAAGACACTACTTAGTATGGAAGTATGCATATTTGTATCTTTGATGAAATACTGATTGCTACTGAACACAGTGATATTTATAAACGGGGTGCAATGTTCTTTTCACGTGTTTGTATCACACACTGTGCACTTACTGAACACTAATGTAATATTAGGTTGTCATAATGTGCTTGTAAAATATTTGCCCATCAGGCAACATTTTCCTTTATAGGGATGAAACCATTACAGATCTTGATATTACGATTTTTCTTTCGGCATTTTACTCTTTATTATTCAGGGGTCACCACAGCGATGAACTTTCACATTAGACTTGTCCAAGTGTTTTACACCACGTGCACTTCCTGGCACAACCCTCACCCTCTACTGGGCTTGGGGCACAGCGACTATGGGGACAATTTAAAGGAGCCGATTCACTTTAAATCCATGTTTTTGGACTGTGGGAGTAAACCCACACTGACACTGGGAGAACATGGAAAGTCGGGATTTGAACTGGAATCCCCAGTGCATAGAGACGAACTTGCACAAATAAGTTTTTAACAAAAAAGTACCACAAATCGCAGGAACAGTACCCGGTTTCTTATATCAATCCATTATCCCCTGCTTAATTCTATACCAGGGGTATAGAGGGGGTTCCACATTCCCATCCAAAGGAGAACATTTCGTGCACTGGGCAGATACACCCAGGTCAAGGACATACACACTATAAAGGGGCAATTCAGAGCAACCAATTCACCTTGAATCCATGTTTTTAGACTGTAGGGGGAAGCCCATATGGGCGTGGGGAGAACATAAGGAAACGAGGAATGCATGGTTTCTTGTGTTTGTTATTTAATTCTAACATTTTGCTATCATTAAAAGAAAACCCAGAGGGATTTTACTGAATACTAAGACGAAATATTCTTTATAACAAAAAATATTAATATTATTTGGTAAAAATAAATGCGAAACAAATCTGTGTTTATTTTAAAGTACATATTAATTTGAATAAAAAATACGTTTTAACGGTAAAGACAAAGTAACAGACGTGAAACTTAATTTTTGTTGTGCGCGAGTTGCACCACTCGTTCTAAAGTTCCGGCTTGAGAATTTATACATTATTAAGAATGTTGTCGTGACGATGTTGGGACGCTCTTACAATTTGTTTTAAATAAAGGTTAATTGCAACAATGATTCATCGTTTTATCCGTCTTGTCACAAACATGAAAACCTGAATGTACAATGATCACAGTTTATTGTTTAAAATTCTTTATCATTTATTTCAGGACAGGAAGAGGTGAAATTGGTGCAGCTGTTTCAGTGTAGGAATTCTAATGTTAAGTCATGGATGAAGAAGACAGTGCAGATGAGCTGATCAACAAGAATGCAGCCAGTGGAAAAGGCAAACGACCCGCTGCTTCTCTGCCGTCTGATGAAGGTATTAAACATGGAAATAGGTTTTTAAATCTGATGTAACATAAAGCATAGTTAGGACCAGAACTATATCTTCTTTTGTTTTAAAACGTCCAGACCACTCAGAGGAAGACAGTGAAGTCGCAGAGGAAGACACAACAGACAGTGAGGAGGAGGAGGAGGAGGAGGATGAAGAGGTAGAGAACAGTGAAGGTAAGTATGTCAGAGTTGAAGTGGTTTAGTGAGATTTGTACATTTGCGAGAACCCAAAACAAAGACTGCTTTAAATCAGTATATAACTATAATATAAATTATAATTGAAAGTTTAGAAGTATATATTAAATTTTTAAAAATATATTCTTTGTGTGTTGTGTCCCAGATGAGGGTGATGAAAAAGAAGTGGAAGGAGCGAAAGCTCCTCTTAGTGTTGGTGGGTTCAGCTCAGATGAGGAGGCAGAGAAGTGCCCCATATGCCTCAACGCTTTTTGTGACCAGCCGGTAGCGACGCCTGAAAATTGTGCCCACTACTTCTGTGTGGATTGCATTCTTGAGTGGGCAAAGGTACGTGTTGCATCAGATCTAATGGTAGCATCAGCCAAAGCTGTACTTTAGTATATAACCCAAATGTACACAGAATAGGAGGTGTGGACAGAACATTTGGTGAATAGTATAGTTGATTATTTGAATGCTGTCTGCTAAAAACAGTGATACGTTAACCAGCAACGACGGAACATTACGTTTTGCCATAATGCTGATAAAAGTTTGCAGAAGGGATGCTGCAAGTGGAAAGTGTACAGTCGCAGTTTTACAAAGAACGAAAAATGCGTGACTTGCTCCTCCAGTCTTGCATCTGCTGGTTGTTTTTTGTTTCCACCTTTAGGAGGCCATAAAGGGATGCCTCAGAGATTCAGAGCTGGGTGACAGCAACTCTGAAGACGATTATAAAAATATAACTGTTTTCAAAAGCCGTGTGATCATTGTCAGTGTGTTGTGTCTGATGGACATTATTTTAAGGGTGTTTTCTGTGTATAATCTGTAAATTTTAACGAGCTCATTTGTCCACATCTCATAATGCTCATAAATCATTTATATATTTATATACTTTTTGAGGTAAATAATGAATAGGGTTAATCAAATCAAGAAATGTCCTGACCCATAATGCTCTCTCATTTAGAAAGTGAACTCCTGTCCTGTGGATCGGATCGTTTTCAACAACATCCTACTTAGAAAATGCTTTGGAGGAGCAGTAAAGAAAACGGTATTGCACTTTGTTTTTCCAATTTCCAAAAGGTATTCCAGTCGGATATGTTTTGATGTGTTTGGACTGGCGTTAGGAAACACCGGTACCTTCAAAAAGTAATTTAAAAATATTTTTATGAGCTTAAAATCTTCATTGCTTAATGCATGCTAAACACACTGTCAACTGGCGTGGGCTATACACTACATTATGGTATAGAAGTCCAAAGAGGACGTGTCATTATTACTTTTTTATTGTTATCACAGGATAATAATTCTTGTTAAAAAACACATCTGACCCGGTACCAGGTGTAAAATAAGTCATTATCATGTCGTTATTTAGTTTTCATTTTAATTTTGAGCGACCGGTCAATACAAGGAATTGAATGACAAAATTGCCTTTAGTTTTAAATAAGATTCAGAACCATAATAAATAAATCCAAATAAAATATTTATGTGAACAAGATAAATCATTAGAATTCCATGTCCGGGAACATTTGAATACATGTCAAATTATACAAATTAAAAGCATTTGTACTTTACGGCATAAGATTTAAAATATGGCTTATTGTGGACATTTTACATTTAATTACATACGTTTTAATAATTTAATAAAAAGACATTTTTGGGAATTTGATTTGTCGTGATCACGAGAAAAATAAACAAGAATTATTATCTCGTAATTTATATCTCGACTTAAAAAAAAAAATAACATGTCCTTGCTGGACTTCTGTAATATTTTCTGGCACAACTTCACTTAACTATAGCAGGTGCATGAGTAAACTATTAATAGCCCAATTCTGCCATCTAGTGGTAATGCAGTTAATTAAATGAACGTCGATGGACTGCTTAAAAAATTGTCATTTTGTTAAATGCATTTATGTACACTTGTTAAAAAAAATAAAGGGAAAACCTAAACAGCACATCCTAGATCTTAAGGAATAAAATATTTCAGTTGAAAATCTTTATTTATTAGATAGTGGAATGTGTTGAGAACAAAAGAACATAAAAATTATCAAAACGTAAATAAAAATGATTATAAGGAGGTCTGGATTTGGAATCCTACTCAAAATCAAATGACAGGCTGATCCAACTTCAGTGTAAATTCCTCAAGATAAGTTCAAATGAGGCTCACTAGTGTGTGTGTCCTCCACATGCCTGTATGACCTCCCTACAACACTTGGCCATGCTCCCGATGAGGCGGTGAATGTTGTCTCCTACGGCCCCCCTTCATGAAACAAACCTTCTTGCTGCCACAGCTGGCATTGATGTGCCGTCCTGAATAAGCTGCACTACCTGAGCAACTTGTGTGGGTTGTAGACACCGCCTC
>JAOUQT010000009.1:3681533-3691905 GCA_025769995.1 Xyliphius kryptos | reverse complement strand
AAAGGAGGCCCTACACCATACTAATAAATGATTGTGGTCTAAAACCAGGTGTTTCAGTTTCATTGTCTAACCCCTGTTTATTCCCTGTTTCATCCTTCTTTATGCAATTTGTCCAGTATTAAAGTTGTTAAGATTTTTGCGCATGAACGCCTCCTCAAAATTGCCAACAATCCCAAATAAGAGAGCACGCTGTTCAGTTAAGTTAGACAGGCATGTTAGTCAGCCACTTCAGTATCGGGCCCGAAGCCAAATATTCGATTGTAGTTTTGAACACCCCTGTTCAAGAGAAAAGAAAGGACTCCTTATGTTTCCCTGGTTAATTCTTACAACCATGATTTTTTAAGGACCAGCAAAGAAAATTCTTGGACAACAATTCTGCTACACAGTTGGAGATTGAATTGCAACTCCTGCAGCATCTGCTCCAGATCTGGTCCATTAATGCAGCTTTTGTTGGGAAAGGTGCCGTTTCACATTGCTCACAACCCCTAAAGGTGTGTGTAGGACTCTTTCACTTGAAGAACATCACATTCCTGCTCACTTTTTCCACTCATTTTTCTGGGACTGGATGTGCCAACACAATTCGCTCATCTCATAACAGGCTCATAATATCCAAATTTGTCCCAGTATTGCTTTAACAAAAGCCTATCCTTCTTATTTGAGATCATGGCTAGAACATTTTGCATGTCAATGTTATAAAATTTCTTAATGCATAGAGCTCAGAACTACATACTGCACACATATGATTAGGTTCATAAGGTGTTGACATCTCCACTGCATAGCCGAAAGCAACATTTACTGGCTATGGGTAAACAGTGCCACTCTGAATATGGATGGACTATAGACAGAGCCTGAAGGAGTAGTGTCAGTGTTTCAGCAACAGCTGCACTTGTGGGCTGTGTAACATAGTATCACTGGACCTGGATCAGCTAGGGTGGGAACATTAGACATGAAATTTTATCATGCTAGACTATGGTGGCGTTAACCAAGTCTCACTTCTGGGCTGCTTAAATAAAGCGAGGCACATGCACAACCGCTTGCACCTGATTGGCGCTGTGGCATCAGTCAGATCACACTGCCTTCGTCTACCTATGGCAGAGCAACAACCAGAGAGTGAATCCAACACCCCCCCCAGGTGGCCAGCAGTGGTATCTGACCCCTTATGTAATTCGGAGAAGCGATCAACAAACAGTAAGTCACACAGCAGTCGGCTAATGGTGGTTAGTAGAACAATTGTATGTTCTGCAGCAGACATGGGTCTTCTTGCGTATAAATGATGTTTGCCACCCTGTGGAGTCTGTTCTCTCACGTCAGTGCACTGTAATTAATCAAAGTTATTAGCCAGGTGTTTCTGAACTATTAATTGTTCAGTGTATAAGTATACAGAAAAACAACATCCCTGTCCTCCCATAAATACATTTTAACAGAACTCAGCTACATTTGTTTTCCAAAATTTTAAAACTAAATAAAAAAATAATATTATCAGTATACATGGTGATTTGATGTTATGCTCCATATTATTTTCAGTCTTAATAATAAGAGAACATCTACTAGTACTCTATGTTGGGTAATTTTGTATCGAAACATACCAAGTGTGGAGAGGAGTCCACAGAGTACCCACACAAGCAAGGAGAGCCCCACACTTCCTGTATTGATGTGCACTCCTTTGGGAGCGATAAAGATACCGCTGCCCACCATGGTGCCCACGATGAAAGAGACTGAAGGAAGCAGACCAATGCTTCGTTTCAAGTGGACCAAATCGTCCCTGTGTTCCTCGTTGATTCCTTGCCTCGCCATTTCTGTTACAGGTCTCCGAAAAGCTGACATTTGCAGCAAAAAAAGAGAGAGAGCGTGAGAAAAAGACAGAGAAAGAGAGACCTTCCTGCTGCTTTAAGCAAAATGCAAATGACACTCTTCACAGTGGTTGGAGATAATGAATAGAGTGAGGAGTGGAGGGACTTACACAAAAACTTTTTTCAGGATTTAACACTTGCTTTGCTTCTATGTCCTACAGTAATTATAAACAATGGATTCTGTTATTTTCGATCACATATATTTGGTAAAAATAAACAAAATAAACTAGGTGTCTTGTTACTTACAGTATGTGAGTCCATTTTACTTGGATGTTGACATTTTTACATGTAGAAGGCTATAGAAAGCAGTGACGTTCAGGTTGACTTCCTGATTTTGCTTGAAAAATCCAATTCGTAAACTGTAATTACTTAAAAACTAGCTAGTAGTAAACATAGATAATAAAGATATCGATTGATTTCCAGTAATATTTTTGTCAGGTCTGCAGGCACTAGACACCACCAGGTACCTTCAGCGAGTAGACAAACCCGTTTCCACCCGCAGAGCTCCCAGCCTAATAACCACCAGCACGTGGAGCTCATTGAGGAGAGCAACAACTCCAGCTCACCACAGCCTTCTTCAGAAGCAGTTTTTCTGAAGTTCTCTGCATGTTGGATAATTGAATCTTAATTGAATGTTTATTGAATCTTCTTGACATTTGCCTTCTGGTGTTTTTTCATCAGTCCTCC
The DNA here is from genome assembly GCA_025769995.1 of Xyliphius kryptos. Lineage (NCBI taxonomy): Eukaryota > Metazoa > Chordata > Actinopteri > Siluriformes > Aspredinidae > Xyliphius > Xyliphius kryptos. Next base: position 3,689,368 of record JAOUQT010000009.1, on the reverse strand, counting down.
ATTTTGTGTGTCTCCAAACTATTTGCACCATTTCAAGTTCTGTGTTTTGTGTGCAAGATTTAATAAACTGCTAGTGTTTCCTTAACTTTTGTGGTTATTTGAGACAAATGCAATTTTAATGTCACACAGTCAAAATACAGGGGAAGTGGCAGTGAAAATTGTGGGGATAGAGAATGTCATTGGCCATGACCCAACTGTTCTCCTCCGTTACATATCCTTCCCAAGTCTATGAGTTCCTTAGTGAGTGCCCAGACTCTCTCACTGGAAGAGTACATCAGGTGCTGGAACTGCAAGAGGTGGTGGTGTTGACATTCCACAGTTACAGTGGAGGTTAATATCCCAAGACGCACTGAAAGGGTGTGAGTTTGGTGGCTAAGTGTCACAAGAATTCTGTGAGTATTCTGCCCAAGGTAGAGTCCATTCATGTGGTCGATGATGGCATAACATTTTTAGAAATTTGATGAATTCCTGATTGACAGGCTCAGCTTGGCCATTTGCTTCAGGATGATACAAGGAGGTGAGGCTCTGCACTCGGGAAGTAATGACTAATGACTAATGATAGTATCTTCCGGAATCCCATAGATATGGAACACCTCCTGGAAAAGTAATTGAGCTGTCTCCAGGGTTGTGGGGAGACCTGAAAAAGAAAAGACACACACTTACTTGGAGAACTGATCTACTTTTACCAAGGCAGTGTTCATCTCGTTGGATGGTGTTAGATTATTTTAAAAAACCCATTGCCAGGTTCAAACAGTGTCTCTCTGGGACAGGAAATGGTTTGAGTTTACCCGCTGGAAGAGCTCTGGGGACCTTGGCTTGTTCATGGCAAACAAGAAATCTGTAATGATTCACCCACGAAGGCTGGAGACAATAGCAGTATCTACTAATATATTTACACAAAACAGTCCAAACTCATATAGCAGGGCAGGGAAAAAAATAAACAAAGGCAATATCAAACACTCAGAAGATCCAGATAATTTAAAGGTAAAACAGAACATAGATCACCAACACTCTCACTGGAAAAGTTCTACAAAAGTATCAAAACACAAACAACTTAGTCCACAAAAACTATGAAACTTCCAAAAAAAGGGTTAATGAGATAGTTCAAACTAAACAACCAAACAGAACTGGAACATTGTAAAGCACACTGGGGCTAGAAACATGGCATAGCAACAAACAGCTGGAGAACTAGGCATGATGTAGATTCACTGTCCAAACTACCCTTAAAAAGCCTCAGAGAATAGATCTGCTGAATTAACTGCAGGTGCAGAGTAGAGGGTGACACAGGAGTGACACGGGAGTGAATTTTCATTCCTGTTCTATCCCACTCACATGGAAAATAAACTAATAAATAAGCTCATTTTAAAATTATTTTAGTTTTTAGGCAATATAATTAATTAAATGTAATATTCTCCCATTATGTTTAAGATTACTTTGTGTTAAAGATATGGCAAGAGGGACATTTCGTCTGTGGTAATATAGGGAGACATTTTATTCATTCATAAAAGTAGTTTTTCCTATGGAGGACCAACTGCTAAGCCCCTGTTGAATAAACCCAAACATAACATACTGTTTACTGATATGATCTTACCGATACTTTGTGCAAATACAACTACATTATTGTTTATCTATATCTACACTATTTAAAAGATGCCCACAAAGACTTAGAAAAGTGCTTTAAGATATAAATTATTTATCAAGAACTACTATAAAAATGAACATTTGTATTTTAATTCATGTTACATGTTAGCATGAAAATACTGAGCTAAAACATCCAACATCCGACTCTTTCCTTCTTTCACAAGTTTTTTTAAAGGAACAATATCAAATTTACTGTCTTTACCTTCAGCCTGTTCCTTTTTTGTGCTCAGCACCTCTCCCGTGACCGTGCTGGTCCGAGTATTTCAGAAACTGGTGATCTACAGGGATTTTCACACAACCATCACTAGTGTTTGCAGAAAATGGACAGAAAAAGAGGAAATATCTAGTAAGGGAAGGTTGTGTGGATATAAATGCCTTGTTGATCTCTGACCTCTCACTGGTGAGAATAGACGGACTATGTTGAGGTGAAAGACAACAGTAATTTAAAAAAAACACTCGTTACAACAAAGAGGGCGGCACGGTGGCGCAGTGAATAGTGCTGTGGCCTCACAGCGAGAGGACCCGGGTTTGATCCCCGGGTGGGGCGACCTGGGAATTTCTGTGTGGAATTTGCATGTTCTCCCTGTGTTTGCGTGGGTTTTCTCCGGGTGCTCCGACAGTCCGGTTTACTCCCACAGTCCAAAGACATTCACGCTAGGTAAATTGGAAATGCTAAATTTTCCCTAACTTATGTGTTTATATGAGACTTTTGTACGAGTATAACCGTGTTCCTGTCATTAGAATAGACACTAGTGCTGAGGATGACGTTAAACAATAAATAAATCAATTTCATGACATTTTTTTTTCTTGATGTAAAGACCAATATGAAAAAAGTACAATGGAGTGATTGATCAGAGTAAAAAGTGTTTGTATAGCTCTTATAATAAATAATAATGTAAGCGATAAGAAAATAGCCATAGGTTTCATAGGGTTAAGATGGATTTGTATTACAAACAAATGTAATATGGTTAACACAATTTCATATAGGATTGTAGGATGTAATTCATTTATAGCTACACAGCATTCACTGGTGATTTCTTCATTTGATACATTTGTGTGTAAAACTTTATTTATAGTGAAATCTAAGACATGTTAACATGCTGAATTATACATTTAATATATAAAATATAATTTATTTTTAAATGCTTAATATTATGTAGGTAGCTGTTTTAAATAATTTAATTATCATCCACTTATTTTCAAATGGTTAATTCAGTACTGATTTGTGTTTTTAAACGTAAAAACATTGAACTTTCATGACACAATCAATTTCATGAAAATATTTCCTTGATTTAAAGACTATTATAAAAGTATAGGACGTTTGCAAATACCTTGCTGACAATCTTGCTCTCCTCTTATAGATACCATATGGAGTGTTTGACACCTCCCTTGGATGCTGTGCCAGTTGAGGAATGGTTTTGCCCGGAATGTGCACCAAACACCCGTAACCGAAGTACCAAACAATATTTTTTTATTAGAAACAAATAATTTTATTAGCATTTCCTGTAAATTCTTTAATTATAATGTATATATTATATGGTTTTAATATTTGTTTATAACTGCTTCATGCACGCACCTGTCATTCCTGACAAAGTTAAAAGTATATTCGTTCCGATTTAGGGCGTGAGCAGTCTGAGGAGGAAGAATACAGTATTATACCTACCACCAGCCATTCTCAACCAGCTGGCTCCAGACCCACACGTGCAATTGCACGGACACAGCACAGTGAGAGGGTCCGAGCCAATGTCAACAGACACCGTATCACACAGGCACGCACTGCTGCACAGGTTTGCATGATGCTGTCTGGCTCTCTTAACATACTATTTTTAAGGTATTTTTATGGCTGTTTTTGGTTTCCTCAGTAACATTACAGTCTCAGGAACCTTTCCAGTAACAAAAAATCACAAACCATCCACTAAAATATCAGCTTGACATAAGAGACAAACTCACACAACACTTACAAATGGATCTAAGACAATGTACAGAGTCTCTGCAGCAATTGCAATAAGCAAACAGCACTACGGTCTTGGACTACTAGAACAATGCTCCATCTTTACGGCTAATGCAAGAAGTATACTTTCGGCCCTAGACTACATTGAGAACACGAAAGAAAAAACTGCCTTTTGTACAGACTCAAAATCTTGTCTAACCGCGCTTGACTCATAAAAAACAACTATTTAATAATAAAACATACTATCTATATTGAATAACCTCAAAGAACAGAATTTTGATATAATACATTGTTGGACACCAGGATATTGTGCAATCGGAGGTAACAAATCAGCTGATGCAGCTACTAAGAAAGCTCTGAACTCAGGATCCTATTCCACTCTATGACCTACGACAAACCGTAAATCTGTATGTACGAAAAAAAATGGCAGGAAATGGGACAAACAGGACAATAATAAATTGCATGAAATTAATCCATATGTCCATGTAAAACCGAATTGGACCAGCCTAACCCGAAGAAATCAAACAATAATCACAAGATGTTGTTTAGGAAATTAAAAATTGACACAGTCATTGATCCTTGTAGGAGATGAAGCACCTAAATGCACCAATTGTGGTAATATGCTAACAATTAAGCACAAACTTCTGAATTGTCCAATACATGAGGAATACAGACTGAGATACTTTAACCTTAGAACACTACCACAAATCCTTGACCAAACATCACCAGAGAAACTAATCATCTGATATAATAAAAGTAACTATATGTGGACTAGAAGATGAACTGAACCACATATATTAACAAGAATCTCTGTAACTACTAATGACAGCAAGTATCAACATCTATGAAATTCACTTATACTAAAACGAATGAATAGTTGGATTAGCCATGAATATATATATATATATATATATATATATATATATATAGCCTAAGCTGCTGGAACGGCTCTAAGCTAAAATAAATAATTAAATAAATACATTCTCAGAATTTGATGGTAGGAAAATAACCCACTACAATTTTTAACAACTAAAACTTGCACATTAAACATATTCCTGTTAACTTGTTATTATAACTATGGATTTTTGGGTGAAAGGAATGTCTGCATTATACCTGGCACAGTTTTCCAATAAAGAACTAAAATATGTAGGATAACCCTTAACCTTAGCCTTAACTATTTTGTATATGGAGAACACTATACCATTATCTTTACTACCATTAACTGCTTGTAATGGTTCATCTCATTCACTGCATAAATGCTTTTCTCTCTGTTGTTATGGAGTCTTTATAAAATCGTGCATTTAAAACAGTAGTTGCTCTAGTTAGGTTGTGCCCTGTCATGCATGCTTTTGTAAATGTGAGCACTAACCAGTGATCTTAGCAGTGTATCATGTAAAGGTGCTGAGCTTTTAATTTATGGTGTTGCTATTTCAGCTTGCTCCTCAGTACTTGATGCGGTCTACCTGGTTGGATGAGGCCATCAATGCTGTAGTTGCTGGACTTAATACAGCCGTGTATGTGAGGGACTTAACTCCCCGACCAAGAGCGCGCAGAAAACGCAAGAGAGGTAGCTATTAATAAACTGGGGGAATGCTGTCATGTGAATGTGATCCTTATAAATTTGATATGGAGAATATTCTATATTTTTGATACCATTTATTTCTGCAATTTTTTTAAATAAAGCTCCAAAAAAGAAAACCATAAAAGAAGGGAAGGAGGGTAAAACCACGACTAGGAAGGTGAAAAGGCGAAAACGTAGAGTGAGAAGAACAAAAATACGAAAAAAAGGGGTATGTTGAAGCACATCTTTTATTTTCTGTCCATGGTTTATCCTGCAAACAAATTTATAAATACATCCACTTACTCAAGTACAGTACAGTATAGGTACAGTAGTATGAAAGTCTTTAAAGTCAGAACTACCAGGCTTCTACTGATGTGGGTTATGTAAAGGGAAGAAAAAGAGATTGGAAAGAGTAATTGGAATGGTAGTACACGATGACGATGGGTACCACAGTGAAGATGGTTAACAAATAATCATTATCTAGTATTTGCAAACCTATCACCACCTATCAGGGTAGCACACATGCTATTGTTATTTTGCTAGTTTTAAAATATCACCAATATCATGGACAAAGCAGTGCACGATAATGTGTATCATTTTGACATGTCTTAATTAAGGTTATTAGACGATGCACTTATTTGTTGCTTTGAGATCTGTTTTTTTTTTATAGTTTTTGTTAAACTTGAGCGCTACAGAACTATGAAACACTATGTTGGCCTACATCAGTGTTATTTTTCTATTTAACAGCTGCATGCTGTAATCTGTTTGAATACATACTGAACTCTGTTGTGTTTTGCTCCTTTTATGTACAAGGTATTTTATATCAGAATATATGAGCTGTTGTATATTGTACATTCCAGACTTATTTATAGGACTTATCACAGAGCCTTATTGGATGTTTGTGCTTAGGGAACACATGTCATACTCATGAATGGTTTGATTTATGTTCAGGGGGTGAAAAAGAAGACAGCTCAGGGCCGCATTGCACAGAATCCCGGCCTGAAAAAGCCCGGCAACAGCACTGTTATTCCTTATGTGTACCGGCCATGTGAACAAACATTGGGTAGCATGAGAGCAGACATCGGGGCAGCCTCCCTTTCCATTTATGGTGACCCCTTTGCCCTTGATCCCTTTGATAATGAGTGAGTCTTCGACCTGATACTTTTAAATGAGTGTCGATTAAACTGATTGATGAGAGTTTGTAAATTATTTTATTTGAGGGTTTGCTATTTCAAATACCACTATAATTAAAAAACTGATCATTTAATTGAATTCTCATTAATGTTTTTGTGTACTCATTATAGTTTATCAGCTTTAAAATATTGTTTATATTTATAAATTAAATATAAACACTTTTTAATTGATATGTTTTTACATGTAGTTTGTCAATTTTGTACCACATGTGTTGGGAGTGTATTTTTTTATCTAAAATGTAAAGTTTTATACTTTATTTTTAGGAATGATGAGGAGGAACAGGCACCAGTTCAGCCCTCTTTGTTGGAAGCTAAACGGCGGGGTTTGTCCCATTCTGCTCTGCGCTCACACCAGCCTGTGGCCAGACCCATACTTTCTGGTTTGCCCAGGTAACTAGCTATGTTGCGTGCTGTTTGTTAGTTAGGTTAAGTGTATACAGTAGTTTTAAAAATGTATTTTTTTATATAAGCTCATAATAAAACCCATCTGGTTATTAGAAGAACTTATAATTAGACAAATTTTGCCACAGACGAGCAACACAACAAATTCTTCCAGAGGCCCAGATTCTGGTTCCATCGGATTAAACAAGGCAAATAGAAGCCAGGTTGCTAATCAATTGCCCCTCTTGCATCAACTGATCAGCAGCGAATGTGACCTCTGTAAAGGCATATAAAGACATTTCCAACTTAACTTCATTCTACGTTGTGGAAATCTTAAGTTAAAACCAAAGAAATCAAGAATATACCGTATGAATCTGACTGCCCTTGAAATGTCTTGGCAAAGTCATCAGTTAGCAAGTTAGAATGTTAAAGATTTAAGCTCATAAAACTCAAAATATAAAAATACTGACGTGGAATGTTCGAAAGAGTTGCCAAGAGAAAGTGCCTATAAAAGATCATGCCAGTACAGCTTACATTTAAAACGATGCATCTGAACCTAAAGACTTCCTAGAACTAAGTACTTTGAACAGACAAGAACAAGTGGTGATGTTTGTCTGTAATGCACAGTGCCATGTTTGTGCTCTTATGCTGTGTATGGTTTTGGCCAAACTGCTGGAGGGGTGACAATTGAGGGCTTGTTTTACAGCCATAGAACCTGGGCATCTTGAAGACACCTACAAGTTCAGATCTTAACCTAATTGAAATGATGTGTCAGTACATTAATAGAGCTATGTGTAATGAATTCCCAACAAACCATCAATGATTTGAAGCACTCGGTACATTTCATATTTGCAGCGTAGTCAACCTGGCAATAGATTGACAGAGCCACATAATCACTGTAAGCAAAGTCTGTTCAGTTAAAAACCTTTACTTAAAAAAACAAGGTCTTAGCAAGTAAAGTATGTTGTTCTAATAATAAATATAGCTAATTTTATTATGTTTATAAACATATATTAGAATTAAACCTATTGCTCTATATATACAGGCGTTAGTCAATGAAACTGAAACACCTGGTTTTAGACCACAATAATGTATTAGTATGGTGTAG
>JAOUQT010000009.1:3604579-3615519 GCA_025769995.1 Xyliphius kryptos | reverse complement strand
ATTCCCAAGACGAACCGATGCTGTATTGGCAGCAAAAGGAGGCCCTACACCATACTAATCAATTATTGTGGTCTAAAACCAGGTTTTTCAGTTTCATTGTCTAACCCTTGTGTATATATATGATGTACGTGATGAAGCCAACAACTGTAATTGATATTTTTAACCCACAAACAAAGCTCAGAGTACAAGCAAGTTTTATAATCAATGACTGAAAGGTACATAGTGCCACCTTGTGGGGTTAGCGCTGATGTGCATCATATGTAGAACTTTTCAAAGCTGAGTGCATCAGTCAATCTTTAACCTTGAATATAAAAGCATTGTCATGTCATACCCATTAGAGATCAACCATTCCAAGAGGAAGAGTCAGGACAGCTACAAATGAGCTGAGGTATTAAAGCATCCTTCTTATAGTGCCGGTATTTAGCAAATTAACTTATTACCCAATTCAATTATCACTATTTCTCTAAAATGTACAAAAGCATGATGACAGAAGGACAAAAAGTATTGAAAAGTGGGGAAATTGTGTCAAAAATTAAATTTGTTTGTATCATCACTTAAAAGATTTATTAGTCTGGTTTTATTATTTTCCTCGTGTTTTATATTCATCAGCTGTCTTCCTCTAAAACATCTGGATGCTCTTCCCAGAACAAATCTCCAATGATATCACAGTTATGAGCTGTAACTTTTCTTCTGCTCCGTGTAAATGTAACTTCTCTTTCTCCTTCCCTGGGCAACGATATGGTTTTAGTTGATGTTTCATCCACCTGGTGGGATTTTTATGTATTAAAATTAATATTTTATTTCTAAATAATACATTACAAATTTGTATGATTTCTAATATAGCTCTTTACCTTCTCCCAGATCAGCGTGGTGCCTTTTCTGTATAGTGCCGATTCATTGTTGTAATTCATATTAAACTCTGAAAACAACATTTCATTCTTATCTGCAGCCAAAGTTCCCTGAAACAATATAAAAATATTAACATATTGTCCAGTGGCAAAGGATGAACCTAAAAATAAATACAAAATTCAACATGCATTCACTCTAGCCACTCACAAACGTGTGGCTTGACCAGTTTACAGTCCAGATCGGAACATCATGAAGATGAAAATTAGACTATTGAAATAAATGATGTGACCCAGTTAACAGGTTTCACTGTATTTTTAAAACATGTCCCAGCTTTTCTGTAAATGGAGTTTGTACAATAAAATAAACCAAGTGTGATAAATACTATGTCGTATTTCGAAAGACACATCAGTGTGTGTATTTCTATCAAAAATAAATAAATAAATAAATAAATATATAAAACCGTGCTCAGATTGCCATAGCTGTAAATCATACATTTAGTTTCTCCTCGGCTTGCGTTGTGGAAAGTCCACCCTTTTGCACCAGTGTCCAAAAAGTCGTGTTGTACAAGTTGTTAACATGACCTGCAGGTTGATTTGAAATATTAACATTCATTAAAAGAATCACTATAACAAAGCAGATGTGATGCATCTCAAAGGCTGCTTTGTTTAACTGAGAATTAATGATCATAAATATAGTTATTACATTTTTGATTGCATTATTTATAAGAAAAATGGGTTTTCAAGCATAAAACTATTTTTTTTCCATTTAAGAGAAAATCAAAGGTCACTCACAGTCCGCCTGTCTCCAGCTTAAGTAGTCTTTTAGATTACGGTTGGTTGGATACAGAACAACTCTGCCGTCGAAGCCTGGTGGATAGAGCAATGACTGCTCTCCGAAATATTCCTTCCAATAAAACACATAACTGGAGGAGAACTGTGATGCCACGTGGGTCATGAGTTTACTACATACATGTTAAAGTAAAAAAAGCAATCATATTTTTACCTGCAGAGGTGGACAAATCATAAATGTTTTAGCTAGAACATGCCATTTCTTGACAAGCTTACCTTGCTCTTCTTTTAAACCAGTTGGTTGATCTCTTAAATACAAAGCTGAACTCATCGCTCTGCCCATAAGCTATAGTTATGTCCTCCAGATCCTCCATGACCGCGCGTGCACTGCGGACCATTAGACCTAAAGCTCGGTCATCATTTGGCTTCACAAAATTGTGCTGCTCAGAAAACCTAAAAGCCAAATAATCATGCGTAAGAATTACTAACCTGGTATAAATTTGGTATTAAAGAGGCAAATGGTAAGCTATTAACTTTCAGAAGTCCAAAATATTACAATAAATCAAACAGAAAACAAATGCATGCAGCCACTAATTATTTCTATATTTTATTTATTCACATGCTTATTATATACAGTTTACATATCTGGAGACACAATCACCGGCTAATACCTGGTGAAGTGAAAAAGTAAGCATGAAAGTGATCTATTTGCCACTACGCTTGCACACAGCAGAATTGGTCCTCTGCGTTTAAGCCATCTGTGCAGTTAAACAGACATTTACACAAGTGAGGTGAGCACATGTTCCTGGAGCAGTGAGCAGTCTCCACAGCATTTCAGCCGTATAATTTAGCGGTAGCGGGAATCGAAATATATATATATTTTTGTGAATTAAAATATACATAATTCATTTGATTCATTTTTTATATCTGCTTAACACTAGGTTTAGGGTCTCTGGTGACCCAAGACAGGGCGCCAATCCATCACAGGGTTCACACACTAACAGGCAATTTAAAGACACCAATTAACCCATAATACACGCAGGAGAAAACTGGAGTACCCTACGAAAATCCGTGCAAACATGGGGAGAACATACAAACTCCACAGCGAAATTTCCTAAGTCGCCCCACCCTGGATCTTCTTGCTCTGAGGTCATAGCACTATTCCCTGAGCCATCCATACACAATACATATAATTGAACAAAGATAAAAACCTAAAACTGGTGTTTCCAAACTTTCTTCCAAATAATGACTAAAATGGACATTATGAATATTTGCTACCTCCAGTCTGTGAACCCCTGAACTAGAGGTTCATTAACACACACCGTGTATGGAAAAGAATGAGCCTACAAATACACGCATAAGACAGATGAATAACATATCGTTGACTTTAAAATAGAAGCGAGGTGTTTAATTCCTAATGTCACTATTATGTGGAAAACTCACTTGTGAAAATTTCGACCATCTAGTCGAACGACGACGTAGCAGTTCCGTAAACACGTGTCGTCAGTCTCAAAGGTGCGCACGTATTCAAATTTACTTTTCGCCATTATACAGCTTGTGCAAAACAGTGCAAGAGATCCACTGCTTCTCTTTGTTAAACTTCCAAACAATAATGATATTTGACCGAGCATGTGATTTAAAGGATATTAAAATGTGAAAAATACTCTAAAACACGTGGAAACCTTCTGTATCATGTCTTGTACTGTATTGTAGTTAACCTATTGTTTCTATACCATGTCTCCAAATTAATTTAACACGATTAACTCGATCACGATTCCACACTTATAAGACATAATATAATCAGCCGACAAGTTGACTATAGGTTGGAATTTGCCCATTACTCTCAGAAACTCTAATACGATGGTGGTAGTGTCATTTTGTATTGGTCCGTCAGGCAATACGGTCGTACTTGCACAACGTTCTATAACATCAGTTCCGGTCGTTGACGATCTGCAGTGGTCAACAACATTGGTTTAGTACATCTGTTCAATTGCTTGTTAACACAAATATCTATCAGCCGATAACATGTCTGCAACTCAATGGTCAAGACAACTTGCTGAATTGCAAAGCAAGCATCAGAATAGGGAAAAGAACGGGCTGGTCTGAGTATTTTAGAAACTGCTGACCTACTGGAATTTCCATGCATAACTAGTCTTTACAGAGAATGGTGCGAAAAAGACAACATATCCAGTTCTGAAAGCAAAAGACGGGTCCAAATAGATAGGTTTGGGGGGTGGCTTAGAGAGCTTTTATTTTACCTGAGAGGGATTGGTGAAGAGGTTCACAGGAAAAGCTACATATGCAGGAAGTTGGGTGTTCTAGAGTTAAGGAATCTGTGTAATACTTAGTGTTTACACTAAGACAAGTTTGACTTCTGTATTACAGCTAGATTAATGACGTCAGAGCTCCTGGAATGAATCCTATACTACTGTACTAACTAGGGTGGTAACACAAGGTTAGGTTGCATACTGTGTAGTACGCGGATCGGTACGTAGCCGTGGTCGGAGGCACGTAGCCCTTGCTGTAGGAGATCGGACGGGTTTCAGTACAGTGTTGACGAGTGAACATGTTTATCCAAGTATTAAGAAGTGCATTTCGAAGAGCTGCTCTTCAAGCGGACAGCAGCATTCTTTGCAAAAATAGACACAAGGTTAGTAGCTAATGCGTATACGTAAGTAGTAGTTAGGTTTTACTTCAGGAAACTTATGCAACGGTGTGTGCGTCACTGCACCTGGCTTTAGATTAATAACACACGTTTATAATAACATGGCGAAGTTTTTTATTACCCCCTGCGTTCCAGTGAGCATGAGTGCAACTAGTTGTTCCTGGTACGTTTTCTGTATGTTTTTGGGCGAGCAACGAACTTGACGTCCATGTTAATCCAGCACTAATACACGACCACTTTACAGTTTACTAAGCTTTAGAGTTATTGTTCTGAGAGCGTTTCTTCTTTAACGTAGATACATTGCAAGAATAGTTTTACATAACACAGAGCGTGGTCGTTTTGAAATAGAGGAACTGCGGAGACACTGAGACCCAGCGAGGTTTATAATTAACATGACAAAAACAGGGTGCAGATGGTGCTTTACTGACCTTGAACCCTAGTCAAATAACTGCGTGGACTTTGTGCCCGACTAACATAAACACTTTTCTCTATAATTGTTCCAAGCTGATGATTTTATTTATTTGCGAGTACCCACATTTCCGGTTTAACGCGGATCTGGAGTGTATGTCTGGAATTCTGGGATTGAGACAGGAATTACCGTGGGAGGAATTCTGCACAGTTAACATCACCTGGCCATCGGGTCATTCAATCACACGTCAACAAACAAACATCCTAGGAGAACAAGTGAAGATGATTCAGGATTGGCAGGAGGAATATTGACAATCTCAGATATGGACTTATTGAATGGAATGGACTTATTGAACACAAGAAGATCTACAGGTGCTATCACAGCATGGACTGGCTTATCAGGTGTAGATTGCTACAAGCAACGCAAGGCCTAGGAGGGCAATGGAAAGAGATAACTCATCTGTGCAGTCAACCAAAGCAAAGCATTTATAACACATGTTATGTCTCCTGGATGTAATTCCAGCCTGTCAAAATACACATGCATTCTAATGTAGGGGCAGCTTAGGAGTAGCTATTCAAAGCATGGTTTGGAAGAGGAGTGAAAACTGGAGGACACAAAGGAAACACAAGGGCAAAGCATACGGGCAGAGCGAATGAAATGCATTTGTCAGAAGTTAAATGTGTGTATCACTGTAACTGTTGGTAATTTAATGTGGTTTCCTTTTTCTTAGCATAACAGGGCCTTTATTTCAAGTGGGCCACAGCAACAGCATGGTACATTTTATGAATTTCGCACTTACAACATCCATCCACACCTAAATGCAGCCTTTCTCAAGCTGACCAATGAGAAGATCCACCTGCGTACTGCTCATTCTGAGCTTGTCGGCTATTGGAGTGTGGAGTATGGAGGCCTTAATCAGGTCTTCCACATTTGGAAATATGGTGAGAGCAACTGCAGCATGATGTATATTAGGTTAAATGTTTTAATATTTTGAACCCATAGCAAATTCATCCAGAGTGTTAAAATACTTTTTAAATATTTAGCGGACCAAGGACCAAAGGTGATCCAAATAGATGGATGAGTGAGTGGTGTAAGGTGTTGAGTTTATCAGCGTATTAACAAAAGTGAAACAAAGTTAATACACTCAGTGGCCACTTTATTAGGTATACCTTGCTAGTAAAACAGTTGGACCGTTTTTGCCTTCAGAACTGCTATAATTCATTGTGGCATACTTTCAACCTAGATGGTATTCAGCAATACCTAATTTTAACAAGTGATTATTGTTGAGTTTATATCTCATCTCCAATTAGTTAGCCCATTCTCCTCTGATCTCACATTAACAAGGCCTTTTCGTCCACAAAACTGCCGCTCACTGGATATTTTCTCTTTTTCGACCCATCCTCTGTAAACCTTAGAGATGCTTGTGTGTGAAAATCCCAGTAGATCAGCAGTTTCTGAAATACTCAGACTAGCCCATCTGACTCCAGCAATCATGCCACGTACAGTCACCTTATATTATCTTTCTTCCCCACTCCGATGTTCTGTTTGCACTTCAGCAATTTGTCCTAACTACCTCTACATGCCTAAATGATAATTATATAATCAGATGTTTGTGTTAAGCAAATGAACAGGTGTACCTAATAAAGTGGCTGGTGAGTGTAATTTCTATATCACTTTGTTTCTAACAACTTTTATTAAAATTGGTCTAAATTTGAAATTTTACAAAAATTAAGTGTATATCTTTTTAGACATAGTGTTTGAACCTGCAAGTAGATTGCATCTTCAAACTTCAAAGCTATCATGGTGGATAATAAAATATTAATAGTTGACTTAAATAATAGAATTTTATAGGCAATGCAGAATTTAATTAGAAGCCAAGGTTTGAAAAACGATTGAATTAGTGTTCCTGCATCCTGGAGTGTCGGTATATATCTTATCTTAGCACTGTTTCTAAGATGAAATAATACTGCCCTAGTGATATATCCTACATAATATGTATTAAAAGTCTGGAGTCAATGAACACGAGAAGTGACTGAAATACTATTCAGAGTTACTACAAGATCAACTCTTTCTATGTTTCTAAAACAACCCACTGTAGCTCAGGGTTTTGTTAAAGTGTGAGTGTTTTAATGAATGGATTTGTCTCTGCTGATGGAACGCATCAACTTGATGCTACTACCACCATGCTTCACTGTGTGGATTATGAAAGTCAAATTGTTTAATGCTCTCATGTCTCTTAGACAGCTATGCTCAGCGAGCAGCAGTGCGGGCAGCACTGGCACAGGATCCCAACTGGATAGAAGAGTACATCTCGAAAGCCATGCCCATGCTGAGCTCCCAGGATAATGAAGTTACTTATTTGGTGCCTTGGAGTAATATTCAGAAACCACCTAAAGAAGGAGGTATAGCTATTATTTTACCGGTTACATTTTTTTCTCTTGTTGACGGTGCATTATATTATTGCATGCCTTTTAATTGTACTGGTAATCACACACATTGTATCACTAAAGTGGCTTTGTTTCGAATGTAAAGAATCCGAAGTACTTTAATAAAAGTTAGCTGAATATATTTGCTTTTAAACTAAAACTCCAAACAAAACAGTTTTTCCTCTTAAAAGAAATGGATTGTTCCAAGGAAAGGAGAGTAAAAGTAATTTTTCTGCTTGTTTGATAATCTACAAAATGTTTCAATGGTCCACAAAAAGAGATGTCTGACATCATGAATATTTGTAGCTAATCTGTGCATGTATATGTGAGACAGGCGACAGACTTGTAATGACTGTGAATGCTTGTGAATAATGGTAAAACCTGTACACCGCCTGAAGGAATGTTTGTCCAGTGCTGTTTTACAATAGTGAAGTCGGCAATGCTTAAGCTTGTGAATTATAGCTAATAAGCTAATTGTTTTCACTCCGTGTTCTTTTAATAAAATAAAGCAGAAACAGTTATTTAGCAATAGATCAAGCCGTATTTAGTCAGTGCTGGAAAAACCAGTAGCATTAGTATAGCATCAGCATAGGCGGATGGCAGTCTTAGAAAAAGATCTGGCGTAAAACTTGTCCAAATTAAAGCGGAAGAATGAGCTGTTGTTGCGACCCTTAATCGGGAACCACTAAATGTAACTTTTTGTTGATCTTGTTCTCGGATACACATTATGGGCTTTTTTGTGGACATTTAACTGTTATTACCCATATACGTATGCTTGTTGAACTTGCCACTCCAGATTTAGTTTGTCTGTGGTTTTATAACCTTCAACCTTGTAGAAGGTTTTTTTGCTAGACTTTAGGGAATGACTATGGGAATGTTGCTCATTAAGCTTAAATAAAGCTTAATGGTTAGGGTAAAGGGCTGGGGACCAAGAGATCCTCGGTTTGAACCCCACTCTAGGCAAGTCATGGCTGAAGTGCCGTTGAGTAAGGTACCCAATCCCCAACTGCTCCCTGTGCGCCCCAGTAGAGTGCAGCACACTGCTACAGGTGTTCAGCCCTGGATGGGTTAAATGCAGAGAAAGAATTTCCCTACGAGGATGAATAAGTGTCTATTATTATTATTATTATGATTATTTTAAAAATTAAGTGTAATTAAAATTTTTGGGGCAGTTGAAGGCTTGCGGTTAAGCAACCGGCCTTGTGACCGGAAAGTCCCCTGTTCGATTCCCGGTACCATTTAGTCAGGCTATGGCTGAACCTAACCCCTGGTTGTCCCCTGGACTCTGTGGAAGCAGCTCATCGCTCTGGGTACACGTCTTCACTTTACAAATGTGTGTATATGTGTGTTTCACTGCACTGCAAGCATAGTGGCAAATATAAAACTTTTACTTGTATGATTTTGTTTTTTTCTTAAGGTGTCTATGAGCTGGTGTCCTTCCAGATGAAACCAGGTGGTCCAGCAATGTGGGGTAATAGTTTTCAGGGGGCAGTGTCCACTCATACTGGTCCAGGATATGCCTTTCCTGTGGGAGTTTTTCATACGGAGTTTGGACTGCTCAATAGAGGTGTGTGTGAGATGCTGCAATGTTCAAATATTAAGCCCATGAAGGCTTTGTTTGGTTCATGAAGTCTTATTCTTACTGACAAATTTTGGTGGCAATTTGAATACATCGTCCTATTAAAGTAATTCGTTAATTTGGGGAAAAAAAATGAAAATGCAAAGAAATGTATAAATAACATACCTGTTCTTTTAACTGACTCCAGCCTACTGATAATTCTACTATAATTAATTGCATTTTAAGGAATTTTTGTGGAGCTAAATTGCAGGCTGAAAGTGAGCATTATCCTAAAATTAGGAAACTATCCATTTCCAATCCATAAAATATTAAGAATCACATTTTCCAGTGTATCATCTGAATGGTTTGTGTAAATAATAATACATTTGTTTCTGATTCCAATCCGACCCTATTTGTTAAAAGTGATATAAAAATAATGTGGCTTGCAAAAGTATTCACACCTCTTGAACCTTTCTATATTTTGTCACATTACAACCACAAATATAAATATATTTCATTAAAATGTAATGTGTAAGAGCAACACAAAGTGGTATACAATTGTGAAGTGGAAAGAAAATGTTTACGATTCAAAACGTTTTTTTTATGAATAAAAAACTGAAAAGTGCAGTTGAAAAGTATTCAGCCCCTTTTCTCTGAATGCAACCCATTGCCTTCAGGAGTTTCCTGATGACTGCCAATAACTAAAAATAGTCCATTTGTGTGTAATCTAATCTCAGTACAAATACAGCTGCAATTCACATTCCATCGACCCCGAATGGCTACCTCTGTGGGTGGTGAATCCACAGGAGGTTGGGCACAAATTTGATTTTGCTTTATCTATGGGGTGTAGTGAACTGCTCCTTGTCTGGCCCAACAACTAGGACCTGTCTGCTATGGCAAACTACCAGCCTCTTGCAACGTAGCTCATAGGATCCTTTGGGCACACAAACCCCTCCACCATGGTAATTTGACAGTTCATGGATGAGTGTTAACAAGGAATTGAACCCAATAATGTGGCTGTTGAGTGTAAATCATTTCACATTGCCAATACTGCCCGTTATTCATTATTATTTTTTTTTATTCTAAAAATAGAATCCTACCTACTGACCCTATACCTGTGACATTGTATAGGCATAAAAAAAGCATTTTTTACCAAACTACTTAAAATGCAGAGAAATATGTTCACACAAAGTGCATTGTTGCACACATAAGTCACATAAATTAATATATAAATATGTATGTTCGTGTTTACTGCAGTGCATGTTCTATGGTGGTATGAAAGTGCAGACCATCGGGCTGCAACAAGACACACAGCCCACGATGACGCTAGGGTCGTGTCCGCAGGTAACACCTTTAAATTTCTTAAATCTACATAGCATGTCATTAATTTGAGTCCTTAATGTCATTAAGTGATGTGATTACTTCCATGCTACTACTCATTTTTATTTAAAGCTTTCACAGGAAAGCCTGAAGTAAAAATCTCAGAATGAATCAGTTTAGCCAGGCTGATGTGTACTTGCAGGAACCAGTACACTTCCTGTTAAATATTAAGCTACGGTATATTTAAAGTATATACATATTCCATTTTTCTGTTTCTCCACAGTGCGACAGAGTGTGGCGTACCTGGAGTCTCAGAAAAACAAGCTGTTGTTTCCCTGCTCCTATTCACCTCTTAAGTAAACATTTAAAACGTACCTTACTACTATTTGTTGGTAGTAGTGATTAAATTTCCCATGTATTGATTGAATAAGGGTTGGATG
The DNA here is from genome assembly GCA_025769995.1 of Xyliphius kryptos. Taxonomy (NCBI): domain Eukaryota; kingdom Metazoa; phylum Chordata; class Actinopteri; order Siluriformes; family Aspredinidae; genus Xyliphius; species Xyliphius kryptos. The sequence continues at coordinate 3,605,064 of JAOUQT010000009.1, read as the reverse complement.
TAAAGCTGCAGCGTTCATAGCTTATTATTAACAGTGTGTGCTGGACTTCTACTCTTAACCAGTTTGCTTATGCTTCAAGTTTATTTATAAGGCATGAATGAGATGACAATAATGCCTTGTTTAGTGATTTCAGAGTTTAAGCTTCATCTGCTGGTTCAACATTTCCTATAACGTGTTCAGCAGTAATCGTGTTTGGTCTGAGAAAATGCTTTAACTATGAAGTTACATCATTACTGTTGTATAGTTCTGACAACTGAACTTATTCTGAACTGAAATATATTTCTGTCTTGCGTCAATCATATCCGAAATTTGGTGTTACCTTTTTAAACCAGAGTTTCTTAAACTCGTTTCATTTTTTATTACACAAAAGGACGTTGCTGAGATGAGTTTAAAGAGTAAATAGAAAGCTTCTGGCTTTATTGAAATATATATATATATATATATACACACACACACACACATGTATATACACATACATACTGAGC
>JAOUQT010000009.1:3571863-3583033 GCA_025769995.1 Xyliphius kryptos | reverse complement strand
ATTACATCTTGGAGGTAAGAGAAACCACCCCAAATATACCGCATGTCCTCGAATGGGTCAGCTCTGGGGCCAGGGTCCCAGTACCTAAATCAGTGGAACAAAAATTCTTTGTCAGAGGCAGAATTTAAGACAAATTTTCTGCCATAAATTGTTGTTGAATCTTCAATGGTTAATATACATACGCATCCTTTATCTTGTTGGTACGCTCCACATTGTCGATATCCATGCGGATTTTGTAGCTGACATGGGGAGGAAGCTCTGAGCTATTTAAATCAATATCAGGGAACACAATCCCTGCCCAGAACTTCCTGTTGTCCAGCAGACCCAGAGACTCGTTCACTAACTTCTCCTCAGTGCTCACTGGCTCTAATTTATCCAGATTCACACACTGTAAAGACAGACCATGATTAAAGAATATATTGACAGGTTTATTTTACTGGCAGGTTTTGTTTTTAATGAAATAATATGGCTTTTTTTATGTTCAGTGATAAAAAAAAATACCAGACTGTTCATTACAAAAATAAGATTGTTACTAACTAATTACTAACGTCTTCGTAATTAAATACAGACGTATGATTGAATAATGGTATATATATATTTCGTAAGGTGGGAAATCTTCCTGTTTTAGTCTGCACATATAATTTCCATTTACTCTTTAACTTTCACTTCCTTACTTAACTGTGTCATAACTTCATGTGGTCTGCAGTTTAAGCTAACACAGATATGATTATGTTATTGAAAGAGGAAGATGGGAAATGGTTATTTGCAAAAATAATCTTCATTCTTTAAAAAAATATCAAAGTGTGGTGATTTATTTTTTTATATAGCACAGTATGTATATAACAATTGTGATTATCTGTTAAACAAAAGAGGGGAATTTAAATTCATGTATATCTAACATAACATACCTCCATGAAGCGGGATATGGTCATAATAGCTTGGTCGGTTTCATTAAAGACATTTCTCCATGTGAAGGCTGTCCCAGGTGGACGTGTGTCCTCTGAATGCTTAGTCAAGAAACTGCTAAGATCCTGCACGTTCCATTGAGTACCACTCAGCTGGGTACTAAAGAAATAGGCTGTGACATTGTTCTGTAATAACATCTGTAAATAAAAGAAAGCAAACAGTTACTTGTTACACCTCAGCAAACAACTACAATGCACCTTGTTATTGTCAAATTGTTTCTAGAGATAAGCTGGTGATGTTTCAGCAGCATTAGTGGATAGGAATAAACAAATTTCCAAGCATACCCGAACTAGGTCCACCTCTTCACTGTTCTCCATGAAGTCCCACACTTTGGGCCTGGTCTCCTCCCACATCCCACCCAGATCTCGGAGAATTCCTAATTCTTGAAAAGTCCTGTTGACCTAAATCAAAGAGAATATTATCCAGAGAGAACGCTTTACCTTCTTCAATTATTATTACAGGATATGAAATGTATTCTAACACATAAATCAATAGCTTTCTTTTTCTAAGCTGCACTTGTGGAAAAAATGTGTTTACCTCCTGGATGATCTTTTGTGTGGCAAGGGTATGAGGTGTGTACAGGATCTTCCCCATTAGCAGAGGTTTCAACGCTCTCCAGATCATGCGAGAGATCGGACTAGTCTCAATGTTCTTCATTAGATTGTTACAGTACGGAGCTGCAAGAGCATCATAAACAGGGATTTCCAATATGAAGACTAGACTATATCTTAATTCCCATCACAGGCTCTATATTAACAAAACTTTCGCTGGGATTTGCATGTTTGGTGTTCCATATAAGTAATTGTAATTAATGTAATTAATTAAAAGGTGTAACAATAAAAAACGTTGGAGCTTTAATCAGATATGTATGATACAGCATATAGCTGTTATAACAAATTTGTTCATAGATGTACTATAACAGTAAAAGAAACTACACCTGCATGTATTCCCATTCTGTTTAGTGTGTGCTTACTGGTTGTGTTGTCATAGACTGAAACAGGTTCCTCATCGCTGCTGTTGTAGTTGCCAAACATTGCTTTGAAGTTGCTGTCCTCGTACCAGTTAAGAGACTTAATTTTCAGGCCACCGCCTTCAGGATGTCCACACACTATTCTTGACACAGCCTGGTACATCTGACTGGGTGAACCAGTGGCATTCTGGGTCAGGAAGAGGATCTCATTGCGCAGGTCACTCCAGCTCCGCATGCTGGCCAACTGAGAAAAGATTATAGAATGTTAAAACATAGTTAGCTAAAGTCAATGTGAAGGTAGCTATTGCCAATGTGTATACGAATTAAAGCAAGACATTGATGTATGTATTACATTTTTCCATGTTTTTAATTATACTGTTGTTATAGTTGCACTACTGTTATACAATATAGTCTTATATTTCCTATTGAAATGATTCTTGTTCTTGATGGATTTTAAAACATCCATCATGTTTGTGAGAACACCACCTGTATAGGAACAGATATTGGTATTAAGGTTGTCGAGGTGTCAGCGTTATTGTGTGAAAAAATCAAGTGCCGTACCTCAATTTTCAAGCTGCAAACACAAACATATCGAATGATGAAGCTGAGAGTACCGTCTCATCAAACTAGAGAGCGATCTCACTCTTTAATCATGTTTTATCACTCTTCCCCATGTGTATTTAATGACTTTCTATTTGAAAGAGATTTTCGTCCACAATTCATTTTCTATGGGAGAAAACTGTGTGGGTGACAAGTGAAACTCAGCTCAGGGTTCGTCCTTTATAAACTCTTAAAATATAAAATTCTTTGAAAACAATGTTTCCGAGTGGCTCTTTGTTCTTCACCTGCTTAATTAAATGTCAGAAAAATTTTGCCAGAGGTTCTTTTTATATGTGTTCTTAAAATGTACGTCCACAACCATGGAAAGGCTCCAAAGAACCCAGCAAAGACGTTTTCCCCAGAACTACTTTACACAAGGATCACTGCAATCAGTAATTAGCACAGCACCTGCTCTCAATTGAGTGGACCTTAGTTTTGCTATTTCCTGTTTTGAGGTTTTAGACTGATTTCTGGTGAGTTCCAGTATGATTTGACCCTTATTTTTGATGAACTTCTGTGCGTTTTCATTACCAATGTTCTGCTTTTGCTTTCTCCCATCACTCTGTGCTGTTTTCAGTTATCCTTTTTTTTGTGTGTGCAAAATTATAATGAACCACATTTTTTTCCAGACCTTTGTGCAATAATTATCGTAGGCATTATTATTAGTAGTAGCTTTTATTGTTGTAATTGTTATTATTATTAGAGGTAGTAGTAGTAATGTTAGTAGTAGTCGTATGAAAAAAGATCCGGAACACTACTCTCTGTTTTAAATCTATGTTTGAATTGAAACAGTGTGGTTGATTTGTTTGTGTGTTATAATAGTCCACTCGCTTGCATTTCAACATGGGGGAATCTGCTGCAACTCCTTTGTACTAATAGCGAGTGAGTCCATAATTTTTAAGGATTGTTTCCCTACCCATCCTGTGCTCGCGCCCCAATGCCCCCCTGCCCCCAGTTAAGAATCAATGTGTTAAGCAATAAAACAAACATTTTGTTTATTTTGTTCGAGGGTGAAATTCAAACAAGGTTTTAAACAGACAGCCAGGGGTTTGAGAAATGTTCCAGCTTTTTTATCACTCTTGCTATTGACACAATACATATGAGTGTAAAAGTCCCATTCTTTTTTCCCATATAACGTAAATATCTTCCCAACATCTGAGTCATGCCCACCCCCCACATACACCTGCAGTGGTGCAATCACACTCAAACTTTCTACAGATAATCCAACTGTTCACTTATGTTTGTGGGAGTTGTTTATATATATATATATTTCTCCTAAAACATATCTATTTAAAATGGAGCATTTTATCTCTTCTGTAACTACGAGATTCATATACAAAATCATATTAAAACCCTAAGGTCTGTCATACTGAACACCTGCCAAATAAATACACACCTTTGAAAAGCTTGTTCTGACATCTTATATCACAAATCCTCACAGGATACACTTCAGGAAAAAATCTACAAACGTCAGCCACAGATCCTACACTTTGACCCAGCTATAAATTGTTCTTCAATCCTTGTTTCCATGTTTTCCTTTCAAACTCCTGAGTCAACCAGAAAAGGTCAAGACAAACAGGGTTGAAAAGTAACTATCAGTCATTCCCTTGAAACAGCCAGAGCAAAGAGAGGTGGTGCAGATGCAGTTCATGTGAAGTGTTAGCTTTGACTCAGAGAATCACATTAGCCAGCTAACCGATCACATGATTACAATTTTGTACCAAAAGAAATAGCACCAAAAGACCAGGACATGAAAGAATGAGGAGAAACAGGAAACAGTTGTTCCAAAAGACGTGCAAAATGATGTGAGAAGAAAAGACTTACAGAGCACTGAGAAACTTTGTTTAGCCTTACAGGTCACAAATTCCCAATGAAAAGTACACTTTGTGAATGCTAACCAGTTGCATCCATGGAATCCTCAGCTATTTTCTCTTTCCCTGACTCTTTGTCTTAGTGCTTGTTCAGTTGTGCCTGGTTGTATATCTGTTTAGCGGACAGTTGAAACAACTCTTTCTCCAAATGTCCCTAAAGGTACACAGCATGAATTACTACCAGACACAATATCACTTTCACTGCTGCCCCAGCATCACACATCACTGGCATTTTCACAAAGAGACTTAGAGTTTACTTGGAAATTGCCATCACACCTAAAATATATTACAAATAAAAAGATAGACTGGAATACGTAAACCATGTACAGTAGATAAACTTTCAAACCAAAAAAAGGTCACCACTTGGATTTAACTAAGCAAATAGGTAATAGTCTCCAGTTGGAGAATTGCTGCATGTTTCAGCTTGCACCAAGTTATTTAACCATAACTGACATGGGCATATTCCAGGATGACAATTCCAGGATTCATCAGGGCTCAAACTACGTTATACAGGGAGCATGAGACATCATTTTTTACACATGGTCCAGATCTGAACCCCATTGAGATGTCTTTTGGATGTCTTGGAGAATACTGTTCCAAATCGTCCATCATCAATACAAGACCTTGGATGGGAAATGAATGCAACTCTAGAGCAAAATAAAATGTAGTGACATTGCAGAAGCTTGTGGAGACCAGAAAACAGCAAATGCATGCTGTGATAAAAGGTAAAGGCAGTCCAACAAAACATTAGACTGTATGGTCATTTTTCTGTCCAGGCAGTATATAACATCTGTCCATAATACTAGCTGTCTCTGAGACTTCAAAGGAATTTAAAAATAGAGGAAAGGAGAGCATTGTGCAAACATGCCCATAAGCAAAAGCAGGAAAAGCCACTATTAAAGTGCTATTCCATACATCGCTGTTTCTGTATGTGTGCGATCAAAACAACTTATTGTTTTCAGTCTGGTTAAAGGAACTGCCCATATTTTTCAGGCCAAGTCAAAGTTATACGCACACAAAGATCATTTGCACAAAGTACTGTTGATCAAATATATGAAAATGTGCTTAGTCTAAGACACACACTTGAGAAGCTGACTGAACATCCTGACTTGGCATGACTTTGTGTCTGCAAGCTTTCTGCTGTTACAGAACTGAGAATTTGAAACGGTTTATAATTAAATCAAACAGAGTTATTACCTCCACAACTGCAGAACCTAGGCTTTCCAAGAGCTTGTCTGTGGCTTTGGCAACATGTCGGGTGTCGTTTCTCTCAGGTCTTACTTCTGACTGCAAAAAAAAAAAAACATTCACAGTTAAGCAACTTATTCAAATCTTACAAAAATAACCATTTTTTTGCTTAGAATGGAAAATATGCAATGTTTAAATATAATTTTTTAAATATGTAATGTTTTAAATATAATACTGAGGCAGTGCAGTGATTAATACATTGAGCTACTGACCAGGTCCTAAATGTAAGTTGCTCTGCATAAGAGCGTCTGCCAAATGGCATAAATGTAAATATACTGTATGTATCATGGTATGATCAGGCACATCTATGCTTTCTAAAAAGCAGGAACACCAACTAGGTATATCTAAAATGTTATTTAAATATATACTATATTTTAATTACAGTAAAAACCATCAGCCAATGTGAAAACACTACTCTGCAGTTTATTCTGTGCCATAGCACCAATATTTAACTCAAGGTGCTATTAACCAATAAAATCTGGGTTTTAGAACATCTTCTGTAGCTTATTTCATTATAAGTGTCTGAGTGCACCGTCTGATGAGGCTCTGAAGCGTTCAGAAACGTGAGTCTATTAGCGAATATTAGCAGTCTAATCCTAGCAATGCTATGCATTTCGTTGTTCATAAAACAAATGTCAATGTGTACATGCTAGGCTTGCTAAACGCAAATCTGAATGGCGACTGCAGTGAGATGGATATTGTGTCATACCTGATTTTAAAACCTTTTTAATGCTAGACTTCAATAAGAAACTTACAGTAATGAAATAGCTACAAATCTGTATTTTTCTTTGTGATAAATAATGCGTTCTATATCTGGCTAATGGATAGCCCAGGGGTGGAGGCTCAGAACTGAAACTTACTGTATGCACTGCACTTCACTGATATGTATTAAGATTATTAAAGTAAGATACCACAGCAAAAAGGACCCAGGTTTGATTCCCAGGGTCAAGCGACCTGGGTATTTCTGAGTGAAATTTTACGTTTGCGTGGTATTCCTCCGGGTTCTCCGGTTTCTCCCACAGTCCAACGAGATGCATGTTAGGTGAATTGGTGAGTTTGCATTTAAAATGTAACCAGCTTTCCTAGCTCATTTCATTAATGTGTTAAGATTGCTTCGAGTTTTCCTGGCAGATTATTATCTAAATGATGAGGCTGTAAAATCAAAACGTAGATAAACATCTTAATGACCACAAATTAAACCGTAAAATCTGTATAACCTTACGACCATAGAAATGTCTCTGAAAGTCACTCGTTTATTTCTCTTTTATTTCTTTTTAATCTAGTGAGAAAATGACTGCTGAGAAAATAAAATCAAAGCAATGAGTTTTGCTGATGGCAGAAAAAAGTCTGGATGAAAATATTTCCCCTGGCTTTTTATTACACCTACAAAAAACCTAAAGCTGTCATGCCACATTATAATCTCCAAACTGCATCTCCAGGCTACATGTTACAGTAGGTGTGTAAAGAATGCAAGCCAAAACATGTCTAGTTCTCTGTTAGCTAAGGCAAATGTAAGGCCCCCCTTTCCAACCCTCTCTTTCTTTGTACTTCTCTTTGTTCTCCTCCTTCTCCTATTCATTGGTCTGTACAAATTGTACGACATAAGTTATGTCAGCTAGAGTGGTGTCTCCAGAGTCTGAGTCAAGGAGGGACAATTACGGTCAGTGAGTTACTGTCCCCGTCACAGGTGAACGCTCTAGTGCAAAACTATACCTGCATTAATTGATTCATATCGTATTAAAATCAATCGTAATAAAAATAACACCATTTTCACTAAATAGATAAAAGAAAGTAAGACTAGAAAATAAGGTTCGAATTTGTTGCTGTTATCTTATAAAAGGCTAATGGCTTTGATATTTAAGGTAACGCAAAATGTGTTTCTGTCTGACTCGTTAATTTAAGAGAAGAGTATAGTCCATTTCAAGGCATGTTCTAAAGAAGATCAAATTGCAGTGTGTGTGTGTGTGGTGTGTGTGAGAAGTGTATTCAGGATTCCAGGGATCTTGAATGAACAATTAGACTATTTTTCTTCCACAAGCTATAATCTTTTAATCCTATGCAATATCTGTAAAATGTGTAATACGTACAAATATTAATTGTGACTAAAAGCCATTCATTTTCTATACCCGCTTAATCCTAGTTCTAGGGTCACGGGAAAGCTGGTGCTCCCGGCAATTATGGCAGGAACAATCCTAAACAGGGCGCCAATCCAGAGGGCTTACACACAATCTTACTCACACACTAGTGGGCAATTTAGAGACACCAATTGACCTATCATGCATGTATTTGGAATGCAGGAGGAAACCGGAGTACCCAAAGAAACCCAGTGCAAACACGGGGAGAACATGCAAGCACCACACAAAAAATTTCACCCCACCTGAGGCTCAAACCCGGATCTTCTTGCTGTGAGGCTACAGCACTTATCACTGCGCCACCGTGCCACCCCGAAAAATAAGTAATTTACAGTTGCTATTTTGAGATAATTAATCACCCAACTATAATGGCTACATCTGCGCTGTTTATGTGTTGCTAACATAATTCTATACAATCACTACTAAGATTGAAATGATTCATCTTTTCAAAAGGTTAGAAAAATATATTTTGTATATTTATTATATTTAGTAACCAACGTACTTCTTATGTGTTTACTAATATGTCTTTTCTTAGTTAAACTTGTTTTCAACCAAATTGTCTTACTCTTAGAGGTCGGAAGAAGTCTAGGTTGGCCAGGAAGTGTTTCTCAGCTTGGTTCAGCCAGTGCTGAGATGAACTGCAGATAATGTTGTGGGTGAGATTTGACAGGTTTCTATTTGGAAATGTCACAAATTGCTCCAGATGTGCAGGCGTGTTACACATGGTCCTCAGGTGTACCCCATAGCCCTGTGTTAGCACCTGAAAGTAAGAATGAGAGAAAGAATAACCAAAAGCGCATGCACTAGGTTACTGCAACAAATTGTAGTCTATGCAAAAGTAAGCTGCAGTGCTTGTATCAGCTTATGGGGCATGTTATAGTTGTTTATTTCATTGATCGCCAATCTTTAACAGCAAATATTTACAGGTAAGAATATGAATGATGTATTTGAACATAAATAAATTACTTCAGGTTATAATTATGTTACCATGGTCCGTTAAAGACATACTGTACCTTTGTATTTATTATGCACAATAAATTGCATTATTATTTATAAAATTCTGTTCACCTTTTCCAGATTCACTTCTGCCATCAGAATATCCTGTACAACGTTGTCTGAGAGAGAGGCATTTTGCTTGAGGAATGTAGACAGGGTCTCATTTTCATTTAGGAAGTCTTTAAGCTTGAAACCTAAGAAGAACAAAATTAATGTTTTCTCTTGTGAATTTCCTGAAATTTAACCATATATATATATTTTAAACAAAATTTGCCCAAGTACGTTTTTTGAGATTCATTCAATAAGTAAAATTTTAAGATTAACCACATCCCTTTCCCAATAATTTCCCCCCTTTTCAACAGCATTCCATCAGTGTCGCTAAGCCTTTGTTATTATACATGTAGACGCATGCTGAATGCTTAGGTACTCAGTAAAGTATAGGATCATTGTGTGGTCCTGTTTCCTTATTTCTGGATTAGGTATTGGTTATCCTGTAAAAGTTCAAGTGCATGCCCAAGCAGGTAAAGTCTGGCAGTGCACAGTTAATGTAGGCCAAGCAACATGAGGACTTGGTGAGACCAAGGATTTTAGAATGTGGCAGGAAATGCATGTCTGACCATTTAAGGCTTGTAACATTGGTGTGTAATCAGTGAAATTCATACAAAAAAATCAAAAATTCTTATATATAATAGGCTACAGCATTATCCACTGCACCATAACATATACGTAATAAATAACTTTATACTCTTTTGAGCAAAAAAGGTAAGATGCTTCTGGAGTTGTATCTTGGCGTTGACTCCAGCAGCAGGCCACCCCTTGAGAATCTCCCCTAAATTTTCTAACAGCCTTTCCTTGATGATCCTTTCAAGGCAGGGGTATTCCGGTTGAGTGTGAACCTTTTTCAACCACACTTTTTTCCTTCCACTCAACTTTCCATTAATATGCTTGATACAGCACTCAGTGAACAGCCAGCTCCTTTAGCTTTGTGGCATACCCTCCTTGTCCACCTTTGCAGGTGTTTTGTGTTACTTATTCTAATTTTCTGAGATAATGATTTTGGGTTTTCATTAGCTGTAAAACATAATCATCAACACTAACAGAAATAAACACTAGAAATAGATCACTGTGTTTGTAAAGAATCGATATAATATATGCATTTACTTATTGTATTGAAATACTGAAATAAATTAACATTTTGGGATATTCTAATTTATTGAGACGCTTCTGTATATTAGGATGTAATATGTAATAATAATAATAAAAAAAAAATAATAGCCTGATAGTTCACACAACTCAACAAAGGCTTCGTGTGACCATGGTAAATAACAAATGACCCTAAAATCACACTCTCAGGAGGTGTGAATGCTAGGTAATGTTGCCATTCGCACCTTCCTGTTTAAAAAGTCTACTACTTTAAGTAGTAGCCTGACTGTCTAGCTTGAAATGCACCCATTCTGCTGTCTGGACCTTCCAGAGAACAAAGAATGGAAGTGTATCCAATCTTTATCCTAATAAAAGACACAAAAAGCAGTGGCAGTCAAGAGATTTCTGAATATTTAAAGTGCATTCACACTGGGACCACTTTCAGGGGTTTAAAATGGTTAAAGTGTAATACTGGCAAGGTGTTAAAAGAAAACAGTGGGATAAATGGGAAAAGTCATTTGGTCAGGAGATAAACACCACCACCAACATGTATGCACCGAAAATCTAACAGTCACAAATACAACCAGCATTACTGAGAGTAAAGCCTCGCTATTTAATAAATAGATAAATGTTAAAGATATATTGAACCGCCGGTTGCAGAACATAAGACTACACCCTGGATAAATAAGGTGGTAGAGTGTGCTGCTGCAAACATTATCTAATGATATCTGATGGATAATTTCTGGCAGTATACTAGCTCTAGACACCCTGAATTCAATTCTAGCATCAGCTCATTAGCATTCTAAATAAACGACTAAGCACTTTTCTAAGTCGTTCTGTTTAAGACCTTAAAATTAAAAAAATTTAATTTAAAAATCCAGGAGCATTAGTAATGGGAGTTCCACTCCCCTGGGCTTCAACAACTGACAAAAAGTGTTATTTCGTCATTTTGTCATACAGTATTGTTTACAGAGAATCCAATAAAAGTACAAGCATCTAAACCCAGTAATTATGGTATTCAGTGCAGGAACGATGTTGCACCTGAATATAATTTGGATCGCAGCCTAGATAACTCAATTGGTAGACTGCACACTGCTGGGAAAAGCCAAGGGCATTAGTAAAAAGGGTTTGACTCCCTGGAGCTGCAAGAGCTGACAGGAATTTGGGATGCTCAGATAGTTTATCCTTATCCAATTGAGCACATCTGTGCGACCAAGAATTGTAAAGACACAACTCGAAGCAAC
>JAOUQT010000009.1:3509698-3521039 GCA_025769995.1 Xyliphius kryptos | reverse complement strand
ACCAATGTGTAACATGTTTACTATGGTTTCACTCCAGGGAATACAATATTTTAATAAGAAACTGTAAAAAAAAAAGAAATAACAATGTAATGAAGCACTTTATATTGAAGCGCTGCATATTTTAAAAGGCTGATGCATTTTTGGTAGTGATGTCCTTTTTTATAAGACTAAAACAATTGCCATCCTAGTGAAACACAGTATTAATAATGTCTAGAATCACTGTTTTTATTATGTAAAAAACTTTCATAACAGACTTTTGTTCCTTTTTCTTAAATGGGTTTCTTGCGGTTTGATGGAAACCCTTGTGCCATGCAGCAATGAAAGACTTAATTGTTTTTTTTTTATGTGTTAAGTGTTTCCTAACACTGACGTATCTGCACATTTTTGCTCTTATTGTTATTTAATTACATCCACTCAGAGTATAGCTGTGTATTTAGGAGAATGATTAGAAGCTGAGATTTTTTTTTTTGCATTAAATCCCCTTCAAAAAATGTGGTTAGATCTGATTGTTTATACAAATGAAATTATTTGCCCCTTGTCTTTTTTAAGAAGGATAAACTTAATGATTTTAAACATCTAAATGCAAGTTGTTTGTAATCTTTGGGGCCATGACAGCTGTTATGCTTTGAGACTTACTAGGCTTTTTTTTTTTGAGTTGTCTGGCACTTCGAGATTATGTATGTAATCACTGAATTAGCATTAAGACTCTGAGAATGTGGTTACATCCCACCCAAGACCCTTATTGCTGTCTTTGCATAGTTTCTTAACCCTAACATAGTTCAGAGCTGAGCCGTAGCTATAGCGTAGACCACTGGTCTTAAATTCACATTTTAACTGCTGATTTTAAAGCAGCATCCTTGTTTATTCCTTCATGAGAATATAGATTTGTGCTCTAACCTTTTAACCTTTCTAACACAAGCCCAGAAGCTGATTTCCTGATAGGCTCAATCTCATTTTAGTTTCTGCTACTGTAAATGAATGTCTCTCACATATACCTAACAGTGTGGTGCTTTTGGGACACCAGGATCATAAAGTCCTTCCTTCAGCCTATGTGAGGAGAAATTCTGGAAATATTTCTGCTTGAGTTAATTAGTTTTGTATTTATTACTCATTAGTGCTGATCACTGATATTACTCATCAGTATCAACCTGTCACTGAATTAGTCTGGTTCTATCATATTCTCACTCTGCATCCTGTAGAGAGTGGGGGTGCTTATAATTTGTCTCTTGTCTTAGCGTCCACTTTTACTTTTACCTGCAGCAAACTCAAGTCTTCCTACTTGCACTACATACATTTCTGATCTATTTGGTTACAAACAAAGTGTTTTTGCAGTATAGTATCACCTTTAACTGCATTTATACCAGTCCAGGCGTTACATAACACATTCAGTATCTAATGCCTACAGTGAAACTAAAATTGGGTTGATTCGGTACAGTATGTGCACAGGATGATTAAAGATTTTTCTGGACATGGATAGTTTTATTTATATAATTATTATTAAGACTGTGAAGGATTTTAGACAACATTTACATTTATGGCATTTAGTAGGTGTTTAGAAACAGGAATAAGGCATCTAATGGTCATCTGGGGTTCACGTTTAGACATGAACTGAACATAAAATACTTAAAAGTTATGGATTTTATCATATTGTTAAGACCTTGCTCAGGCAGGTTATAGGATGCAATTGCAAGGGTTTAATAGACCATGGAAAAAAGTAGTGAGAAGCAAGCGTAGGTCAGGTGATTCATACAAACTACTGACGGCCAAATGAGCAGGTAAACAAGAAAATAAATCAACACATGTTTGGCATGTGATACTTTGCAAAGTAACTGGGCTAATCGAGGTTTTTAAATGGGAAAATGGAAATGAACTAAACAGGTACAGGCGAGTGCAAGTAAAAAACATACTAGAATTCTTGGAACTGTGGGCGTTCTCTCAATTCAGAATATTCCAAATATGTACTTTCATATTCAGTAGTACACACTTGTAGGTTCGAACTTTTATGAACATACTTTACAACGTATCTTACGTCATCAAGAGGTTGTTGTGGAAAATATGTGCATAAGGTTATGCTCTGATATCCATTTCACACCATTTTTACATTTCTTACCTTTAGTATTTTTTTACTTTGGAATTTCACAATCAGAAACTATACCTTCTTCCAAAGCCATAACATAAAGTGAAGGGACCTTAATATCCAGCGTACAAGGTGTATTTACATTTTGATCAATTGCCTATACAGTGCAGTACCTTTTCACTGACTATATTTGGTCAACCACATGGTACCTGAGAAATGTGGGATAATTTCCATGACACAATGACACGTACTTAATGATGGAGTTAGAATGGACCTGTGTAAGGAAATTCCGAATGTAGAAGAGTATATTGTATATTGGATCATATAGTGTAATGATGCATACTGACTGGTAACAGGATGTTGGCCTAGATATTTTCTTCTAAAATTGTATTTTAAAATGTGTTGCTGCTCTGCTGTTTCTCCCGTCTGTTCCAGGTCTCATGTTAGGGAAGAAAATAGAGAAGAATGTTTCTAAATTGGATATAGAAATATCTACAATTCAAGGGAAGAGGGAAGAATTCATATTTGTTACAGATGCAAGTCTTCTGGGTAAAGCATGTTGAGAATTGCACTTAATATTAATTTTAACATAGATTTGTTTAAAAAAAGACACTTAGTACATGGGTGTGTGAGAATTTTTTCAATGCTGAGCTTAGATGTGCTCTGCTACCATGAGTTGCCCTTTACTGACCTTACTAAACGTAGTGTGTTTTCGGATTCATTTCAAATTGTAGATGATCTGAGTCAAATGCATTGGACTGTAATCTTAAGACGATGATTAGGAACATCAGGATCTGTCTCCTTGCGCGACCCTATATTGTCAAATAGTACATTCGGCTACTGCACTCACACAACTTTAAGTCAACATGCACAACTTGCTTTATTGTTCTAACTGCTTGTCTTAGTATTTTGTCGAATCCAAGTTTTTTTGTCACTCTCAATCAGTGTGGTGATTGAACAGCTGGCATGTGGCCAGTTCAGCCCTGCTGCTGTCCACATGAGTGCAGTAGAGATCTACGAATGTCCATATTTACAACACACTCATGCACACATTTACACATAAACCCACATATACAGCATGCATGCTGCCGGTCTGTTTTTTTCTAACTTGCGCTCTTTAAAATAATGAGCCATTTTGTTTTAGGTAGGATATAATTTGTTTGCTGATAGGATCCATGTGACTTAAACACTGGCAATTTTAGATGAATAGCTTTATTCAGTGACAAGCCACTGTATTTATATTGTTGAGATGCGAGTGTGTTTCTCCTCTTCATGAAGGGAAACTGAGATCTTGTTCTGGCCCTGTGGAGAAATAGGCCGTTTCTGTGTGAAGAATACTGTTATGAATAGGCAATACATCAGTTTTCTTGTCTGGTGTAACACTAGCTTTTAGCTTTTAACTGCAGTAGGGTTATTTGTAACACTGGATTAAGTTTTTTTTATATATATTTATGATTTCATATGTATCTGGGTTTTTAAAGTAATAAAATGTACAATTTTAAATGGTGTTCTGAATTATTTTTTTTTTGAATTATCTGATCTACACTTACACACTTTAAACACGGACCATTTATGAAAGGAGTGTTAGATAAGCGACAGATTATGGTTAATTCAAGTGATTGTAAGAAGAACCTAGACACGTCATATTTTATCTGAATGAAATGGACAGAATGTAGAAAACTGAGTGAAACCGTATGCAATACATATTCCAATGTCGAATAAAAATGTAAGGTTTCTATTAAAATCACCCTTTTATAACACTTGTAGAAGATCTATGGTTTTTAAGTAATCAATCCCATCCTTGAGCATGATGGCACAATGGGTAGCACTGGCACCTCAGAACAAGATGGCTCCATGTTCAAAGCTGGCCTTACTGATTAGTTTTTCCAGTCAGTTCCTGTCTGCAGTCGTAGGCTTGCGGTTAAGGAACCAGCCTTGCAACCGGACGGTCCGGGTTCGATTCCAAGTAGCTGCAAGTCATTGTTGAAGTGCCCTTGGGCAAGGCACCTAACCCCCAGTTGCTCGCCGGGGGCTGTAATGGCTGCTTAGTTCTCCGAGCACATGTGCTCACTTCACTTGTGTGTGTATTTGTGTGTTTCACAGCACGGATGGGTTAAATGCAGAGGACCAATTCCGCTGTGTGCGAACATAGTGGCAAAAGAAAATGTATCACTGTATCAATTCCCATATGCCTGGTCCTTTCTCTTTGCAGTTTGCAAGTGCTCTGTGTCGGGTTCCTCCCACAGTGCAAAGGCATCCAAGGCCAATTAGTGTCTCTAAATTGCCCTTATTATATGTGTGAGTGCCTTACGATGGTGTGGTATCCTGGTGTCCTGTCTGAGGTTGTTCTTGACTTGCTGCAGGTTAGGCACTGGCTTTCCCACAACCATAACGAGGATTAAGTGGATGTAGAAAATGAACGAATGGAGCCCATCTGAGTTCCCAAATCAAGAGACTGCTTTGAACAGTGGGAGAAAACCCATGGAGAAACGGGGAGAACTTACACACTTTTTTACAGACGACTTGTACAGACTGTACAGAATCAGTTATCACCCAGTGATTCAATTTAGTTTGATTAAGTTTTATTTATTTTATATAGCGCCTTTTACAATAAAACATTGTCACAAAGCAGCTTTATAAAAATTAAATGTGGGATATTATTATGACGTTAATTTTTATTACTTTCCATACCTTTTTTATTTTTAATGAGGATGGGATTCCTTTCTGAGTCTGGATCCTTTCAAGGTTTCTACCTCATATCATCTCAGAGAGTTTTTCTTCGCCACCGTTACGGTCCGGATTGCTCATTAGGGATAAAACGTAACTAATATAAATATCATAATGATAATTATTTAATATATTTACATTATAAATACTATTATATACTGTATTTAATTTCTGTAAAGCTGCTTTGCGTTAATGTTTCATTGTGTTTCAAAAGCGCTATATAAAATGTGTATAAATAGATAGAATAGAGGGCTGGGGACCAAGAGTTCACCGGTTCGATCCCCACTCTAGGCAAGTCATGGCTGAAGTGCCGTTGAGTAAGGTACCCAACAAACCTCCCCTATGACAAACTGCGTCCGTGTGCCTTAATGGGGCAGCTCATTTCTCCAGGTCCTCACACCTGGATTGGTTTAATGCAGAGAACAATTTCCCTCCGGGATCAATACAGTAATAAAAAAAATATGTAAATAATAAATAAATAATACTGAAATGTATTTAATTATATTGTTAAACTAACAAAAAAAGGATGATAACGTTTTTCTTTGCTTGAATGATCTGCTACTGTCACACACACATAACATAATATGAGAAAACAATGCAAATCCAAGCAGAAATGCAGAACAATGATTTATACAAAATAAACATTGGTTTATTATAAAATAAGCAGATTGCAATACATTTATTTATAAAGTATTCAAAATATTGTCTTTATTTGAATGAACTACGGTAGAGGTACAACAAATAGTAGTGTAAATAAAGTGCTGTAACTTGGTACATGGTGTTAAGTGCAGGAAGCCTTGGTGTTCCTCATATTTTCATGAAGGAACACTTAATATTTTACACGAGGAATATCGGGAGAAACTGTGCTCTCTTTGTAAAAGCAGATTATGTACATTCTCTGACTCATTGAATCTTATTCTAACACTTCACTTGTAAACTCTTGTTTTCCATCCAAAGATGCATTTGTACTTATAAACAGCATCCCAGGATATAGTGATGAAAAATCAATCAGTGCCGAGGAGACAGAATAAGTGCAGTCTTCATTACTGTATATACAGTTGTGTTCATAATAATAGCAGTGTGTTTGAACATGTAAGTAAAGCTTGGAATCCTTAGTATAGTTTTTATTTCCATGCATTAGGAACATTGCTCATTATATTCTAAATCAAATCATGAAGAAGCATGTATCAATATTTTTTATTACTTTATAGGAAATATTAAATATAGGAATACTGGGCTGTGTCTGTTTTTTTTTTGTTTACAAACTCAAATATGTAGATCTATTATAATCTTTAGGATTTAACAATCCTGGGAATCACTAAACTAATATTTAGTTTAGTTTAAGGCAGTCGTAGGCTTGCAGTTAAGAAACCTGGTTCGATTGCCGGTTCCACCAAGTCGAGATATGGCTAAAGTGCCTTGGGGCAAGGCACCTAACCCCCGGTTGCTCCCTGGGCACAGCTCATCTCCGGGCATGTATGTTCACTTCACAAAGTGTGTATATATGTGTTTCACTGCATGGATGGGTTAAATGCGAAGGAACAATTCTGCTGTGTGCAAGCATAGTGACAAATAGAGCACTACTTGAACCACTGTTTCTGAGAGCCGCTTCACATATGTGTTGCTTGGGGTCGACCAATTTCTGGAACCTGTGAACAGGCACAGTATTCCAGCACACAATGACTTGACAACTTTCCACAAGTCTTCTATATTTCTTGGTTTTGACTCAGAAATAGCATTTGTGTAAAGTTTTCTATCGGATTAAGGTCCGGGGATTGATCTGGCCACTCCATAACTTTAATTTTGTTAGTCTGGAACAAAGATGCTGTTCACTTACTGGTGTGTTTGGGGTCATCTGACAAACTGTCTGTGTCCCTCTTGAATCCTCTTTCAATTATTCAGTTACACAGTCCAGAAGCATGCAAATCATTGATATTGGTAAATTAGTTGCCATGTAATGATGTAATTTCTACCAAAAACAGTGATTGATCTGGCTAGTCATGTTGGACTGCTATTATTTTGAACACAACTATAACTTACCTAGATCTGCATATATAGTATATTTGTTTTTTTCTTTGTTCGAGAGCTTTTTATACAACTGCACTGTATTGTTCACTGTATTGTTTTGGATATTTTGTAAATGTCTATGCATCATCATCATCTTCACTGGGCACGAGGTCAAGGGTATTGTCTTTGCGCTGGCTGTTCTCTGAGCTGTACTCTTTCTGCAGTTTCTCCAGTTCCCAGAGTTCAGCTTGTAGCCTCTGCAGATGCACAGCACGCCGGTTCCTCACGTGCTTCATCCGGAACGGGTTTAAATCACAGAAGGCAATGCTTGTAAACTTCCTGTGAAGGGTTAAGAGAACAGGCAGCAGTGTTCAAACTGTAAGAACATAACTATTGTTATTGTTATTGTTATATTTATATACATTATAATAAAAGTTGGTGGCACTATGGCAGAGTGGGTAGTGATGTCACCTCACAGCATAAAGGACCCAGGTTCGATCCTTGGGTGGGATGACCTGGGAAATTTCTTTGGGGAGTTTGCATGTTCTCCCCGTGTTTGCACAGGTATTCTCTGGGTGCTCTGGTTTCCTCCAGCATTTCAAAGACATGTGCATTAGGGTAACTGGTGTCTCTAAATATGCATCACGTTCTACCAGTTCTCCCTGTTGGTTTGGCGTTTTGACTGGTCAAAATAAGCATTGTTGAAGACTTAATGGTGTGTGTGTGTCAGTGTGTTTCTATGCTTTAGAGACACCAATTAACCTAGAATGCAAGTGTTTGGAATGCGGGAGGAAATCGGCGTACCCACACGAACATGAGGAGTACATGCAAACTCCACACAGAAATTTCCTAGGTCGCTCACCCAGGGATCGAACCCGGGTACTTTTTGCTATGAGATTGTCGTAAGAGGCACTACCATTAGCTACCATTGTTCTCTGCATTTAAGTTAATATTTCTGTGTTTAACACACTTTTGTAAAACTGTGAGACCTCACCTGCCGTCTGTGACTGTTTTGGTAAAGAAGCGGAGGTACTGGTATATCTCCACGTTATCGTGGATCTTTAAGATGTCTTCCTCTTTGTATTTGAAAATAGCAAGTGCATATCGAAATATCACCTGTAAACAAATAGGAGTTTAATAATACTCTTATATCACTTTCAAATTCAAATTTTTATCACATCTCGCATGGTACAGCATGGCTGACCACTCCTCCCCTGCAGTGCCAACAAAGATCACTACAAGAGCAAGATGTGTAATAAGCGGTGTAATAAAAGGTCACATATTACCCCAGTTGAATTTGACCAGAAACAACAATGGTGTGCATGACAAGGTTGCAAGGAGAAAGCCACTACTCTCCAAAAAGAACATGGCTGCTTGTCTGCAGTTTGCTAAAGATCATGTGGACAAGCTAGAAGGCTATTGAAAGAATGTTTTATCTATAATTGAGACTGAAATAGAACTTTGTGATTTAATTGAAAAGCGTAATGTTTGTAGAAAGGAAAACACTGCATTCCAGCACGAGAACCTTATCCCGTTTGTTAAACATGGTGGTGGTATTATCATGGTTTTAGGCTGTTGTGCTACATGTAGGCCATGACGGCTTGCCATTGATGATGGAACAATGAATTCTGAATTACATCAGATAATTCTAAAGAAAAGTGTCAGGACATATGTCCGTGAACTGAATATCAAAAAATATGTGGGGCATGTAGCAAGACAATGACCCTTTGCACACAAGTCATTCTACCAAAGAATGGTAAAAGAAGAATAAAGTTAATGTTCTGGAATGGCCAAGTCAAAGTCCTGACATTAATCGAATTGAAATGTTGTGGAAGGATCTGAAGCAACTAGTTCATTTGAAGAAACCCACCAACATATAAAGCTGTTATACATGGAAAAATTTGCTAAAATTTCTTGTCTAATATAGGATTCTAATGGCTCAACTGTCTTAGGTATTTTTGTTGTATCTTCTGTTTTATGATGCACCAAATGTTTTCTATCTGGACTGCAGGCTGGCCAGTTCAGTACCCGGACCCTTCTTCTACGCAGCCATGAGCATATGTTGCTTTAGAACCTGGATATACCTTTCAGCAATAATAGTGTTCTTCCAGATGTGTAAGCTGCACATGTTTCATGCACTACTGCAATCCCATACAATCAGAGATGCAGGCTTCTGAACTAAGCTCTGATAACATCTTGGGTCGTCCTTATCCTCTTTAGTCTGAATGAGACAGTGTCCCCGATTTCCATAAAGAACTTCAAATTAGGATTTATCTGAGAAAATTTGCTAATATTTCACTTCAAATCATTGTAAAGAATTGATCAACAGTTGCCAGAAACATTTATTTGAAATTATTGCTTCAAAACTGGTGGTGAGGGTATAACACCAGATACTGAAAACAAAGGTTCACATACTTTTACCACCCACAAATATGTAATAGTGGATAATTTTCCTCAATAGTTAAAAGGCCAAGTATACTATTTTTGTCTCATTTGTTTAACGTAGTTCTCTTTATCTGCTTTTAAGACTTGTGGAAAATCTGATGATGATTTAGATCATAATTATGCAAAAATATTGAACATTTATAAGGGTTCACAAACATTCAAGCATCATTGTACTTATAGAATATGTTTTAAGCTTAAGAGCCAGTGTTGTACCTTAGTGCCTTCATACAGGAAAGAATCCCAGACATTAAATAGAATGTCACTGGGCAAACTCTCCACAAATACCACCAGGAACCAGTTAAAGGTGACAAGGGAAACATCCACACTGTGTTCCTCTAAATGAGCCATCAACCGTGGCAACTTCTCTGCCATGAAGTCCTTGAACACTCGTTGGTCTGCCTGCATTGTAATATATAGACTCAAACACTGAGTGTGTGATCAGAATACACAATGTTTTATGTTTAAGCAAGCTTTAGTGTTTTTTTTATTTTTAATATGGGTACCTGAGAGCCTAGGAGAGTTTTGGTGTAGTAATCCTTTGGCATGAGGAACTGCACTATGGCCACTAGACACCAGAAAGCCTCCTCCTCACTCTGAAGTACTAACAAGGCAATCGCAGCCAGTCTGAGGACAACACACACAAACACACACACAGGTCCATCAACATCAGTGGTGGCTGGTGGTTGTAGAATTAGAGGAGAAACTTCCTAATTGGATAAGCCTCTGATCAACATATACAAGATACATTTAATGCTAAGTCATGAAATGACCACTACATGGGAGGATTTTGACAGGCCCACTGTGTTTATGTGTCCTTGTATGTGGGCATGTCCTTAAATAGTTAAAATAGAGACATTGTGTAGGAATCAAATTTTCTGAGGATATTTTAAATGGACCACACATAGAAAATAATCATTTTATAGTTTTAATTACAATGAAAAATAAGGCAAAAGGATTATTCTCTATTCCCGAGGTTAAGGTTAGGTTTAGCATCAATTAGCATCATTTAAAAGTTTTAAAATGGAAGTTCCTCACAACAATACTAATAAAGGACTGTAGAAGTGTGTGTGTGTGTATGTGTGTGCTACTATATTTTCTGAGGATCAGGGTTTTATCATTTAAAATAAGGACATTTAGGTGATTTTGAATTCCGTTACAACACATCTCAAAAAGTTGGGACAAGGCCAGATTTACCACATTATATCCCCTTTTCTCTTTACAAACGTCTATAAACACCTGGGGTTCTTAGAAGAAAAGTTGCTCAAGTTGAGCGATAGGAATGTTAATAGGATTCTAATGGCTAAACTATCTTAGGTATTTTTTGTCGTATCTTCTGTTTTATGATGCAGCAAATGTTTTCTATCTGGACTGCTGGCCGGCCAGTTCAGTACCCGGACCCTTCTTCTACGCAGCCATGAGGTTTGGCTTTGTCATGTTGGAAAATGCAAGGTCTACCCTGAAAGAGACGTAGTCTGGGTGGGAGCATATGTTTCTTTAGAACCTGGATATACCTTTCAGCAATAATAGTGTTTTTCCAGATGTGTAAGCTGCACATGTCTCATGCACTACTGCAATCCCATACAATCAGACATGCAGGCTTCTGAACTGAATCTTGGGTCGTCCTTCTCCTCTTTAATCCGAATGACACAGCATCCCCGATTTCCATAAAGAACTTCACATTTTGATTCGTCTGCCCACAGAACAGTTTTCCACTTTGCCACAGTCCATTTTAAATAAGCCTTGGCCCAGAGACGACGTCTGCGCAAAGGCAGATAGCATGGTGAATTGTGTTCACAGATAATGTTCTCTAGAATTCATGAGCCCATTTTGTAATTTCCCCGAAGAGCACGGGCACTAAGTACGGTTTTCCGCCCTTGACCCTTAAGCACAGAGATTCTTACAGATTAGCTGAATCTTTTGATGATATTATGCAATGTAGTTGATATGTTGTATTTTTCATTGTCAAACTCCTGTCTGATATCACTCCACTATCTGTCGCTGCAGAATTATCTTTTCTTCTGAGAGCTGCTGCCACTCCAAGATGCTCTTTTTATACCCAGTCATGTTAATGACCTATTGCCAATT
>JAOUQT010000009.1:3452882-3465074 GCA_025769995.1 Xyliphius kryptos | reverse complement strand
CGGTGCATTATTCCTATCCCAGCAGTGACCCTGAGGTGTTGAAATGAAACTACAGCAGCACTGCTGCACTTAAACGGGGTGCCAATCCATCACTGGAAACACTCACCCACACTCACAAATACAAACTATAAGGGGCAATTTAGAGCATTCAATTTACCTTGAACCCATGTTTTTGTACTTTGGGAGGAAACCGGAGAACCTTGAGGAAACCCATGTGGATACGGGGAGAACATGGAAACTCCACCGAGATCGGAATTTGAACCGAGAAATCCAATCCCTGAGAGGCTAACATGCTAACCAATAAGCCACAGTGCCACCCTCATCTATACAGTAATTGGAGAAAATGTAGCAAGAACAAGGTGTGTGCAAAGTTTTGACTTAATATATATATATCGAGCATTTCTGACGTCCCATTTTAAGCCGTTTGCCATTTGCAGCTACAAAAGCTTCTTTTCTTTTGGGGAAGCTTTTTGTGCCTGGTGCCAGTATAGCAGTAGGAGGATTGTGGTTAAGGGATCAGCCTTGCGACCTAAAGGTCGCCGGTTTGATTTCTGGGTCCACCAGGTAATATGACTGAAGTGCCCTTGGGCAAGTCACCTAACATGAATTGCTCCCCGGACACCGTACACAAGGATGCCCACATACTCACCAGTGTGTGCACGTGAGTATGTTTTACTGCACAGATGGGTTACATGAAAAAATCCTGTGTGTCTAAGTAGAATAGGCAACATAGATCAGTTTATCATTGGGATCTCACTGAAAGAGATTAATTTAGGTTAATATGCAAAATATGGAAACGTTACAATACGTCCATTAACAAAATGGAACTTTTAGGTTCAGAGCTGTGTTTTGAGTAGCAATTACATGCCAAAGACTTTTCTGACCTTGTTTAAGATCGGACTTTTGCCACATCTTTAATTCCTATAAGAAGTCGTCTTCGGTAATGATGAGGGAACGCTGTATAAATGAAAGAAAATCCAGCCATCAGTTTTACAACCGATGCTTAAAATAAGCATTTCGAAATATGTGTTTGTGAAGTTGTTAGTGTCCGTATTATTTTTATTCAGACAGAAATTAGCAGTTCTTGTATTGTCAGTGTCTTTAATTGTAGGCTCTCTATAACAGGTCTCCCTTATTACCCGTGCCAGATCTTATCTCTGGGCTCCTGCAGCCACTGTTGGAGTAGAACATCTTCACGAGTGCCAGACAAACATCGGAAAGCAGAGACAGCTGGGCTCTTTCTGCCTGATCGTTTGCACATTTGTCAATGCCCCCGCAATCTTTATTACGAGAGCGGCACTGAAATCAATACACGAGCCTGGCAGCTTTGCTTTCAGCTGTGACATGACTCACAAGAGGCAACAACTACCATTCAGAGCACATCTGTCATGAAGTGCAATTAGGAGTGCTTGCATTTTAAACATAAAGAGCCAGGCTATTCATTATTAAATGTGAAGTACCTGTGTGCATGATTAAAATGAACCCTCTTTGGGTTTCATCACAGTAATGACTGAAAAGGCCTTTGGCATAAACACCTAGATGCTAAATTTTCACAGAATATTGGGTGTGATTACTCTTTATCCCACCCGATGTATACCTGGAGTTTGCTCCAGTTAACTTCTCACTCTGCACCTCTGGGCATACGTTTGATTTCCATGATTAAATAAGGTTTGAATCTTAGTGATGTCATAGCCAATCATGGCTAGATCCCAAGAGGAGCAGCCTGTTTTGAAGTCCATTTTCTTTAAAAGAGTAAATCCATCCATCCATTCATTATCCTCCGCTTATTTCTCAGATAGGGTTGGGCAGACACACCCAGGACAGGGCGCCAATCCATTGCTGGGCATACACTCACTCTCTCTCACCCATCCACACACACTATACAGGGCAATTTAGAGCCTTCATTTTACCTGGAAAACATGTTTTTGGAATGTGGGAGGAAACCGGAGAACCCGGAGAAAACCCACAAGGACACGGGGAGGACATGGAAACTCCACCCAGATCGGGATTCAAACTGGGAATCCCCAGGGCTAAGAGACAAACGTGCGAACCACTAAGCCACTGTGCCGCCCTTAAAAGGTAAATATGTAAAGCTAAATATAATAACTGCTCTAAAAATAATAATTTTACAGCAGCTATACCTATAAATGCCAAAGGCCAAGTTTGGCGTTGTGAGTTCCCATCCTACATTCAATGGTTCGTTCAATATTTCCATCGAACGCAAGACCCCATCACGGTCATGTTAGGGTCCCAGAGATCTTTTCATGTCCTTGAAAAAATAACCTGCTATTCTATTTTCTAAATTCAATGGTTCGTTTGATATCTGAAACGAATGCAAATCTACCATGTTCTTGAAAAAAAAAAGGTTTCTTCATCAAATACAACACCTCGGATGGATTGGGGTCTTCGCGAGTACCTACAAAGCTGAAACTCAGCTTCGTCATTCCTTATCGTGTCTTTGGAAAACCTACTGATAAATTTACATAAGAAAACAACTGCATGCACACCGTAGTCACAGCTCACACTATATTCATTTCCCACGTATTCATTTCAGACTTTTTTTTACCCCAAACCTCACTCTATAATAATACCTTCATTTGAAATATATAAACTCTAAAGCCATCACTCATTCAAAAACAATTGTATTTTAACATTAATGTTGTTACCTACTTCTCCACCGTAGCTCAGCATGGTTATTTTGCTAGTTTCATTTCTATTTCAGCCAGATTTTACTTAAAACAGATCCAATCTGCTTTGTCTTCGACAGCAAAAGTGGATAAATTGAAACGGTTTTCAGTTTGATGGAATTAAATCTGTTTACATCAACATTTTTACGATAAAGGCTGCAAGTCATTTATTCTTGATTAGAGCTGGCAGTTTACTGTTAAAGAATGTTACTCTACAGGGAAATGGAATCTCTGCACATGAATAAAACATAAATCTGCACAAACATTGTGGCATATTTAATATTTAATGTATTTTTGCAAGTTTAAAAAAAATGTTTATTAAGATTTGCAGGAGAATGTTATATATAAACTATGCCGTGTGGGATTCAGGAGTGCGTTTAGTGGTCAGAATGCATATTGCAAATAATTTTCCTGGACAAAATGGTGGTCATGGTTACGTATAGCGGTTAGTGTTTTCACAATATCGTTCTCTTGTTTGATGTCAAGAATGAAAAAAGTCTTACTGTGTGGATTTTGTATGTTCTTTTAGTGTTTTTCCTTAAAACATAATTGCCTCGATACCCAATGTGTGCTTCCTAAGACCCAGATCAGGATCAGTTTAAAAAAATGAAGAATGAATGAATGAATGTGGCTGCATTGCTGTGACCGATGAGGTCACATTACAAACATGGTGGCTCTTTTTTACTGTCAACTCAATCTGAGAATGAATTACTTGCAAACTTCAAGTGACAGTACACAAACTGTTATAATTCCATCGCTCGCCAGGTTTCACAGATGAATTTTGTTGTTACTGTTAAAATAAAGCATATACAGCAAAACAAAACAATACCAGGATGTGTGATAAATTTGCTGCAATTCTCATTAATTATCATTAGAGTGAAACTCATACTGGCATTATGGCAATTAAAAATGGATTTGTTTCTTTTGCAAAATATACTGTGTGCAATAAGTTTATACAGGACAATAATAATGATAATGTCCAATCATATAATGTAAATCATGTTTAGGTATAAAAGTACAGGCACATATTATGCTTACAGGATTTCCCCTGTTTCCCCACTTAAAGTTAACACCAATAACAGCTTTTACACTTCTGGAAAGATTGTAGTGGAAGTGTCTGTGATGGAGAGTCTGTTGTTGGTTAAGAGGGCCTGGCTTACTGTGTCAGTTCAGGTTTGTTCCAGTGGAGTTCAAATCAGTCGATGAAGTTGAGGGGGTTTCACACCAAACTCATCCAACCAAGTCTTCATCGTTCTTGCTTTTTGCTTTTACTTTTTTTAACCTGAAGGGACTTTCCCAAACTTTTGGACAAACATATTATTGCCCAAAATGCTTGACGATGTGCTTAATTTTATACACCTGTGGTATTCGGAGAATAAGCAATTTTTTCATCATTATATTATTATTTTTATCTATGATATAAGGGGTTTGGCATGTGTCATCTCTATATCGATTGGCGAGACGTTTGGCGTATAGCAATTGGCACATGGGTATAGTGGAGGGAATAACGCTGGGTGCTTGGCACATAGCGATTGGCATACAGGCAGAGTAGAGGAGGGAATGACTCAGAAAGCTTGGTGTATAGTGTTTGGCACAAGGGAGTAGGGGGATGACGAGGGGTGCTTGGTGTTTGGCCATTGGTGCACAGATAGTGAGAGACGGGGATGATGTGGTGCACTTAGCGTATATCGATTGGCACACAGGTATATTGGGAGGATGATGCGGGTTGCTTGGTGTTTAGCCATTGGAGCGCAGATAGAGTGGGAGAGGGGGATGATGCAGGGAACTTAGCTTATTTCAATTGGCACACAGGTAGATTAGGGGAGATGACGCGGGGTGCTTGCTGTATAGTGCTTGGCGCACAGGTAGAGTGGAGGAAATGATGTGGGGTGCTTGGCGTATAGTATTTGGTGAATGGGTAGAGTGGAGGCTGTGACGGGAAGCTAATGCTGTAAGGTATGCTCTGAGTTGCCCGTCAACGGCTCCTAGGTCTCTCTCACTCAAACACACACAATCTTCAGAATAGAACATTAATACAAACTTGGTATAATTATAGTCACCCAGTTGTTGACCCTAACCAAACAAAACTCAGTAATGCGTAAACGGAAAACAATCTTGCACTGCAGGTCAGTGGCTTCATGTGATTTATTATTGTTTTTTTTATGGGTGAAATAGGTTCCAAAAATATCACGTCACAGAACAACGATTAAACCTGATTCTTACCTCAATAAATATATTCTGTGTATTTGGTTAAACATGTGAGCCAACCAGCTCTGTTAATAATGATAATACTACACTAAGCCAGGTTTAAAACACTGCTTCTGAGAGGGCTTTTTTCTCAGAGTGTCTGTTTAGCCTCATCAGTTTTCCAGTGCAGTGCAGATCTGTGGTGGCAGCAGATTGTTAAAGATCTGCATCTACATAAAATGAGCTGAGGTCTAGGCTCACGCTTCTACACTGGTGCCATGGGGGCCACCTCCCACACACCAATGTTGAAAGCTTACTCTGGACAACCATACAGTAGACACCCACCCAATCACCCACCCACATGCATACAGATACAAAGACATGAATAACCACAATACAGAAGCTCAGGCATTGCCATGACAGAAGGCTGCAGCAAGCGCTCAGATCTATTCCCTCCTTTTGTTGCCAGCATTGGCAGCAGTTTGAATTGGCATGTATGGTAGCATAGATAAAACTTTTTTTTGTTTGTTTATTGTTATGGGAAATGATGTAATTCCTTACACCCCCTCATTTGGAGCATGGTCTTGGGGTGAGATTTGTGTGGTAAGCATGTAACACCATGGGAATCACTTGAAACCATTACGTTATTTTACCTCTTAATTTTTTACCCCTTTCTAAAAACCCAGTGTTTATATATAAAATGTATATTTTTTGTAAAATAATAAGCACTCTACATAAAACTGATTCTTAAGCCACTTAGTTGGAGCCCAAAGACAAAAAGTGACAAACATCTTGAACAGATTGTTGGCACATCATAATGCAGGTAACCAGACAAAAATATTTATGCACATATGTATGCAAAAAAAAAATGTTTATAGGCAAATTAATCTTTAATTCCCCTGACGTCCATTCACACTGTGGGAGGAAATCTGAGCTTTTACAAAAAACCCACTCAGTTGTGGGAAAAACATGCACATCACACAAATATTATACGGTGGTGTTGAACATTCTGGGAACTCATTAAAGGTCTTTGCATAAACATCACATGAAACATTCTAAATTTTGAAAAACGCATCCAAACGGGATGAAATACTGTCAGGTGTGAGTGAGCATGAAGTGCTCCATCAATATTCCATCAATACTTTGATCTACAGTCAAAACAGAGAGAGGTTAGGAGTATTCTTACTCATCTTATAGAATACAATACAACAACGTAGAGTACACAATTCTTACCAAATAACAATTAATGAAGAATAAAGTTTGGGAAGGTTGTGTTAAAATCATAAGCTTAATCCAAAGAAAAAAACATTTTTCATACTCCTTTCTTGGTTTTAATTACAGTGAGGAGATTGTGATGTATGGCTTTAACTTGATATTGATTTCCTGTCAGAATTAATCCAGAGTTTCACTAATTGGGTGAATAATCATCCTAGAATCAGCAAGTTCCTACACTCAGTAAATAAATTACCTCCCTAAAGATACAACAACCCTTTACCCTATAAAGTATTTCAATATACAGCTCGAGTACATATATGTATTTATCATCAAAAACTACACATATTTATCTTAATGTTCAATAATTTGTCCTAGGGGTACAACAGTGTAACTAAAGGGACAGAAATGGGCTCCCACTGTACCCTAATTTCTTACAGTATTTATTAGACACAGAAACAGAATGTCTATATTTATAAAGGACTCTGTCCCCAAACACGGCGGCACGATGGTTTAGTGGTTAGCACATTCACCTCTCAGCGCTGGGGATTCCCGGTTCGAATCCCAATCTAGGTGGAGTTTCTATGTCCTCCCCGTGTCTGTGTGGGTTTTCTCCGGGTTCTTCGGTTTCCCCCCACAGTCCAAAAACATAGATTTCAGGTCAATTAAATGCTCTGAATTGCCCTGTATTGTGTGTGTTTGTGTGTGTGCCCAGCGATAGATTGGCGCCCTGTTCTGGGTGTATCTGCCCAGCGCCCGAGATGTTCTTCCCTAGATGGGCATGAGAACCCCACCGCGACCCCACTAGAAAATAATGGATGAAAGTCTCCAAATCCTGCCATACACATGACGGAACCCCACGCCCCTTTTGTTTCCTAACATGGCCACGGCTTCACAGGAACCAACAATTCCTTTAATGTTATACAAATTTCTTGCATCAGGCAACTTTTTGTTTCAATCAGTTGCATAGTTTTGGTTCTGGTTTGTTAGTCACAGAAGGATAGTTATACAGTCTGCTCAACAATACGCTGACTACATGAATACTTCCGGAGTTTATGGTGGCGAGGCAGAAATAGGACCGGCAACATTATACTGGGAATGGGCTCAATTATGAGGGTTAGCTGTCAAGCCTCCATTCCGGTCACCAGTGGTATCATCCTGTATAATAGAGACCCCAACAAATCCCACAGATCAGTTATTATTTAAGCAATGTACGACGCTTTGAACAGCAATTACATTGAAGTGTTGGTCCGTGTCAGTGGGTGTGTATCATGGGCAGGTATGGGTGAACCAGACACAGAAGAGTTTTACAAAGTTTTAAACACCTCTTTGTCACTGCTGGACTTCTAGGCAGCATACTGTGAACACCAGTAAGGGTTTAGAAGAATGACAAACAATGCAGCAACAAATAAGCTGCTGTATTTGAGTTTACAAGGCGGAGCAATAAGGTAGATGTAAAATATGTACATCTAAAGTATGTAAAGAAGCATAAAAACTACAGTATGTATAATTGGAGTCACAGTACATGGCGGTGTACCTAATAAAACGGATCCTCACATATTGAGACCACTGGGTACTCTCCATGGTGCTGAACTTTTCTTCCAAACTCTTTAGCACATAAGTTTTTGACAACAACAGCCTGTATGAACAGATGGCAATACTGATGACCTTTGTCAAGAAAAAAATACACCTTAAACCACATACATCCCAAAGCTACAAAATACATCCGTTCAGTCTTCACACCAAATCCTAATGAGGACACCGTTTCATGTTTTCAGACAAGGAGACAATGGCTACAGATGGTAAAGGGTCACTGTCTGCTACCCAGCACTCCTTTCACCCAGAACGACAACAGTACTCATTAAAATCTGTGCACACATTTCAATAATTTGCTCTAATTCCTGTGTTTTGGTTCTGCCCTTTCTGTTTCGCAGCTTTGTTGACCCCTTGGTGCCCCCCATCAGTACTGCCATAGGACAACAGTTTCTATGACGATGGTTTCCATGCCACTTATTTACCCAGATTCTCTCAGTGTGCAGGCAAGATAAATCACAGTTTGGAGCAAGTGGCACATCCGTCTTTATGGCATTCCATTAAAACCCTCATGGGTCGCAATTCCTCTTCAGGAAAGATGGTTCCTGACTGAAGACTACACACACGTAGAAGAAAGCACTTAGAAACCTCACAATACACACACACTCTCTCAGCAGGAAGTAACCAAAGACAATCCAATGAGTATAAATTATTCTATGTTGTGTCTTGGTAATTAAAAAGTACAGTGCTGTACGATGAAATAGGTGCATCTTAGGTGGCAGTTTATTCTTTACACAAAGTAAAGTAAGCAAATATGTTTAGCAGCTTCATTCTGTCAGCAGTGCACATTTTGCAGGTGGCAACGGAAAATAAAAAGCAACAAATTTTTCTTGATTTTTGGACACATGCATTTTTCTACTTTTAAAAAAAAAAAAAATCCATAAAGAAATAAAATCTATTTTAAAATCTTATTCCTATACTAGGGTCATGGATGGGCTCTTCATACCCATTCGGCAGAGAACTTTTTTGGGCTATAGACACACAGACTTTAAAGAAGCCATTAAGAGCAGTCAATTTAACTTGAAGTTTTTGGACTGTGGAAGGAAACCAGAGAACCCGGAAGAAACACACACGGCCACGGAGAGAACATGGAAACTCCACCCAGATTAGGATTTTAAGATGGATCTTAAAATCCCCACGGTGACCCTAGTAAAGGATTAAGCGGAAGATAATGAATGAATGAATAAATTAAATTTACCTTAAAATTTTTGGACTGTGGGAGGAAACCGGAGAACCTGGAGGAAACCTGGATCTCCAGCGCTGAGATTTAATTGCTAATTTAAATCAGTTGCCTTTTTAATAAACCCAACTGCAGAAACAAATATATAATGAATGCACTTAATTATTAAGCTTGTATTTAGAACTTAAAGTCTCTGCTTGTACTGTTTTTTTTTTTTTACAAATAATCTTTTTAATGAAAATACCATCAAATTTATTGTTGAATATATATTTTTTAATCACATTAGTTCCACTGCCCGCAGGTTTTCCCCAGGTTTTTAAACATGCAAGGATACAGTCCAGTCATTGCATAATCACAAACAAATGTAAATAATGATTTCCCTTTATCACCTTTATTGCTTTTTAATAATGTTTTTCTGTGTCATTACCGTCAATAGTTCTTGGTTCCGCACACCAGTGCCTGACTGGCTGGCAGTTCATCTTGGTTAAAGTCAACGATCCCGGCTGCTAAGTTGCTTTGAGACATTTTGGTATCAACTGATCATGTTGTGAAATAATATTGCTTTGGGATTTTTGCCAACTTGTTATTAATAACAGCCAGAAATAAAAAAAAAGATGAATGACTCTGATGATAGCAAAGTCCCCATAGACCATAAGCCCACAAGCCTCTATGATAAGGAACTAAAAGTGCAATGGATCAAGCATCTATTAATGTTAACTAAGGTTGACGGCAATAAAATAAGTACTATATTTTTGGGAACTGTATTAAAAGAGCTTGAATCTGTATGAATCTTGTATTTAAAGCTTGAAGTTAAAGCATATAATCTTATGATTTATTGTTGTGCTAGTTGTGTTAGCGTACCTGGCATCAAAAACTCAAAATACAAATGTATTTTAATTTAAAATTGGGTCATTTTGGGATTTTCCACCAGGTCAATCGACAGTCCAGATAAACACAATTTTTTTTAATCGACACAAAATAAAGCAAATTAATCCTGTGGGTGGGAAACACGGTGGCTTTGTGGTTAGCACACTTGCCTCTCAGTGCTGGGGATTCCCGGATCAAATCCCAATCTGGGTGGAGTTTCCATGTCCTCCCTGTGTCTGCGTGGGTTTCCTCCGGGATCTCCGGTTTCCTCCCACATTCCAAAAACATGGATTTCAGAAAAATTGACTGCTCTAAATTGCCACATATAGCATGTGAGTGTGTATGTAAGTGAGTGTGTGCCCAGCGATAGTTTGGTGCCCTGTCCTGGTTGTATCTGCCCAGCGCCCAAGATGTTCTCCTCTGGATGGGAATGGGGAACCCCCCCGCGACCCTCATAAAGGAATAAGCGGAAGATAATGAATGAATGAATGAATTCCTGTGTGTTGTGCTGAGGAGGAGAACGCACAAGAAAGGAACTCCTATTTAGAGCAGAGTTTTTTTGAGTCAAATGTCATAATAAAATTTTTATTTATTTAAATTAAACTCATTTTAATATAATTCTGGGTGTAGGTTTCCTACATGCACAGATATTGAATCCAAATTTTGTGTGGGAAGAAATTAAAATGATGCACAGGAGAATGGCAATAAATTTACATTAAGCCCACATCCTGATGCTCATTTTGCATATATGGATATGGAAGCTTTGTGCAATTATTGAGCTTACGAGTGAGCGAAGGACAGTTAAATGGGTACATACAGAAGGTCAATAAATAATATGCTAATAAAGCAAGTCCGATAGTGGGAAGAGCCAACTCTGACCTCTGCTTATGGTAACAAATCATGTCCGTGGCAGTTTACTTTTGTTAGCTTAATGCGGCGTTTCTTTTGCCTGGAAACTCATCATTGTTGAGCCAATTCATCACCACTGGCCTGTGAAGAATAAAGAGGCCGATTGCAGTGCATATTAACTAAATGATTTATTTTTACATGACTAACGGAACAGATTGTACAGTTTGGCTGAATTTATATTCTGAATTTTGTATAAGAAAATGTAATGTGAATATTTTTTATTATTAATACAAAGACAATTATATAAATGTTATTTAAATACTTTGTTTTGGGATTGTCAAATTGCATTTGCTTAATAGTTAATAAGCTCTCTTTTCTTTTTTCTCTTGGTCCCGAACCATTACTCCCACACTCATATCCCCTCATGAGAGGTTGGATAATGAGCTAATGTTTCAATTTAAATTGAGACAGAAAGAAATATGAAAGTGTTCAGTGATTTGAGTCTTGGGTCTTTTATTTATTCCACTTTTTAAAAAAGGAAACAAAAGAAACACAAGCAAATACGTACAAGCTGTAAATCCTTAATAACACATTGTTAACAGTATAATGTATAGTTAAACTGCCTGTGATAAATTATGGTCACAAATTAAATTAAGACAGCACAGTGGCTTACTGGTTAGCATGTTCACCCCTCAGTGCTGGGTTTCCAGGTACGAATTCCAATCTGGTTTCCTCCCACAGTCCAAAAACATGAATTCAAGGTAAACTGGGTGCTCTAAATTGCCCTATTTGGCAGCAGGTCCTGGGGGTATCTGCCCAGCACCTGTAATGTTCTCCCCTGGATAGGCATGGCCTAAATGAGGTTTATTACAATTTATCAAAAAATCCCAATAATTACGGTGTTTCTTATTTATTACACACATTACAATGTGTTCATTCATTCATTATCTTACACATAAACTTCTATAAGGGTCATGGTGGGGGGGTTCCTCATGCCCATCCAAGGGAGAACGTTTTGGGCGCAAGGCAGGTACACCCAGGACAGGACACCAATCCATTGCTGGGCGCACACACTTACACAGCCACACACACTACATAGAGCCAAATAGGAGCAGTACATTTACCTTAAAACCAGTTAACCAGAGGAAACCCATGCAGACACAGGGAGAACATGAAAACTCCACCGAGAACGCGATTCAAACCTGAAATCCACAGTGCTGAGAGGTGAACCTGCTAACCACTAAGTCACCGTGCCACCAATGAACAAAGCTGTGCAGCACATATAAATTTGGTTTAGTTAAAAACTTGCCCTGGGATTAAATGCATATTTTAAAGTTTTACTGAAAAGCAGGAGAGGATGTGCTTAAGGAAATCCATGCCTGAATGCAGTAACGTCTCACTCGGATACGACACAGAGGCTTATTTCTACAGTGTACATTATCTCAAAGTCAATGCAGAGTACACACTAAAAGGCTTCTATACATATTTATAGCTCGTAGCTGCTGAAAATGAGGTATAAACAGGATTACTCTATTCACATACACACATACACATACACACACACACACACACACACACACACACACACACACACACACACACACACACACACACACA
>JAOUQT010000009.1:3422810-3436426 GCA_025769995.1 Xyliphius kryptos | reverse complement strand
CCAATATCATTGTGGGGATGGCTGACTTGTGTGGGCTAGTCGCTAGCCTAGCTCTAGCACCAGCGTGTTTCCCTCTCTTCTGTAGCCTCTGACTCCGCTTGTGGCGCTTCCATTGTGTGCGAGGCGCAGCAGCGGGGGACAGTGATGTTGCTGGTGTCCAAAGCAAGCCGCAGACTCGCAGCTCCTCTCAGAGTTCGGAGTTAACCTCTAGAAGTGAGCTTCTACCGGCCTCGAGCAGGAATGCTAAGTACTAAGAATTCTAAATACTAAGAATCAGGTCAGTTTTAGATTAATGAGACTTTTAGTCTCAGAAACTATTCCAGTCCCAGACTACTGGAGTTGTGTTCCACAGAATATAGTTGCTAAGTGATCCATGATTCGATCACATGTACAGGGTTACTGGATGGGATTTTTGTATAACTGCACTTGAAGAAGCCCATCATGGCCATCAGGCATTTTTTTGTGCTGCTCATTCAACATCAGGGGGCACCAGAATACACTCAGATGAACGTGTAATCATTTAACTTCTACATACAACAACCTCACAGACTGAAAGGGGAACACAGAGTATGGAACCCCTTTCTCACAGACATTGTGCTTTTCTGTTGTGCCACTTAGGGGAAATGAGATATTCAACCCATAACATCTAAACTGTCATCATGAATGAATGAATGATCTTGAAATGATTGAGAAAATAGCAAAGCATTAGACTAAACAGCTTAAATGTGAAAATTGTAAAGAACTGATTGAACATGTGGATAATAGGGCCTGAATAACAAAGGGATTTCAGATGAATGCAAATAACAGAGTAGAGAAATACAATTACAGACAAACATGCACTATGTAATTTGTAATTGAGCCTTAAGGATAATCAGCATTTTTAAGTTAATCAACTTTGCACACAGTCATTTAAAACAAGAGCCATAAAAGACTGGCTACCATTGGGATGACCCCTGTAAAAGTAGATTGCCATGTGCTAGGTGAACACATAAGAGAGGGCATGTGAACTGAATATAAATGACACGGATTATCTTAGTATACTTCATGAGGTTTATTATAATAAAGAAATATGCTGTCCATTTATTTTTATTTATCAGTAGTGTTCAAAGCAGAGGAATCTTTATTATTCTCCATTAACTTCAATACAAATTATACTAAGGTAGATTTTTAAAAAATTGCAACTTCAGTAGTTAAAGTTTTTGAAAACCACTGTATTGTTATTCCTTAAAATACTCCTTATCATAATTATACCACACATTTCTGCGGAAAAATGCCACCTGAATCATTTAATGTACAGATACGGTACAAACCCCTTCATATAATATATTATGTAATCGTGCTGCAGTCTGATAGTTTTGTAGTTTTTAATTAATTCAAGTTCCATCAACTTAAATATTGATTAAATTTATTTAAACTACAATGACTTTTTTGGTGTTTGGGTAACACACATGAAATTCTGCAGGCTCGGACACAGAGCTGTGCACGCCCAAATCTCCACTGTCCAACTACACTGATCACACTTCGATCACTCTTAAAATCACCCAATACCACCCTATGGGAGAAGATAAAGTGCAAGATGTCAGAAAGATAAAAGGCAGAGTCTACAAGTTAGAAAGAAATTGTTTTCTCTTGATAGTTTTTACTCGTCTACAATCAAATACTTCCACATAGAAACTCCCATTAAAGTTTATCTTGTAAAGACCTTTCTCAAAAACATAGGTCAGTTGTGACTAGACGGATAGGGTAGAGGACTGGGGACTAAAACATCAGCCGTTTGATTCTCACTTTAGGCAAGTCGTGGATGAAGTGCCATTGAGCAAGGCACCCAACACACAACTGCTCCCCGTGTGCCTCAATGGGGCCAGCACACTGCTCCAGGTGTTCACCCCTGGATGGGTTAAATGCAGAGAAAGAATTTCTCTACAGGGATTAAAAAAGTAATCTAAAATTCAAATGACCACATGGTTTACAATAACTTTATGAGTTTTGATGATTTATTTGTTGATTGATTTGTTTATTGTTCTTAATTTTATTATATATTTGAGAAAAAGATCTTGATTTTTTGAGAAAAACTCTTTTCATCAGTTGACTACTTTTACAATAATGCTGATGTGTAAGGAGTCCACTCTCTTACAAATCTCTTAAGTTAAGCAGAATTTTATAGTATAAATATGAATAAATAATTAAATAATTAGCTATTTTCTATCAGACATGGTAGCACTATCATTTCTTTTTTCAGAGGATCCTGGGTTTAAGCCCCAGGTGGGGCAATTGGGGAGATTTCAGTGTGGAGTTTGCATGTTCTCCCTGTGTTTGCGAGGGTTATCTCTGGGTACTCCGGTGTCCACCTGCATTCCAAATTGCACGTTAGGGTTTGTGATTGTGTGTGCCCTATGATGGATTGTCGCCCTGTCTAGTGTAGTTCCGGGCCTTCCGCCCAAAGGGTGGGCACTGGCTTCCCCATGACCCTAGAATAAGCAGGTTTAGAAAATAAATGAATAATTTAAAGAATGAATGGATTTATTAATTAAGATAAAACCTGCTTCCGAAACTGTTGGGACAAAGTACAAACTGTACATAAAGAGAATAAACAGAATGCAATAATTTACAAATGTTAAAAACTGATATTGTATTCACAATAGAACACAGACAACATATCAGATGTCGAAAGTGAGACATTTGAAATTTCATGCCAATATTGGCTCATTTGAAATTTCATGACAGCAGCACATCTCAAAAAAGTTGGCACAGGGCAAAAAGAGGCTGGAAAAGTTAAATGTACAAAAAATGAACAGCTGGAGGACCAATTGGCAATAGATTCATTAACATGACTGGGAATGAAAAGAGCATCTTGGATTGGCAGCGCCTCTCAGGCGTAAAGATTGAAAGAGTTCGACTGTCCCCCTTGCGCGTATCATCATCTACAGTGCATAATATCATCAAAAGATTCAGAGAATCTTATCTAAACAATATCCAGAAGTGCAGACGTCTTTTCTGGGCCAAGGCTCATTTAAAATAGACTGTGGCAAAGTGGAAAACTAGTATGTGGTCAGACAAATCAAAATTTTAAGTTCTTTATAGAAATTGGAGACGCCATGTCATTAGGACTAAGGAGAAGACGAATGATCCAAGTTGTTATCAGCACTCAGTTCAGAAGTTTGCATCTCTGATGGTATGTGGTTGCATTAGTGTGTGTGGCATGGGCAGCTTACACTTCTGGAAGGACACCAGCGATGCTGAAGGATATATCCTGGTTCTAGAGCAACATATTCTCCCATCCAGATGGCGTCTTCTTCAGGGAAGACCCTGCATTTTCCAAAATGACAATGCCAAACCACATACTGCATCAACTACATCATCATGGCTGCGTAGAACAAGGGATTGGGCACTGAACTTTTGGTGCATCATAAAACGGAAGATATGACAAAAAAAGACCTAAGACAGTTGAGCAATTAGAATCCTACATTAGACAAGAATGGGTTAACATCCCTATCCCTCAACTTGAGCAACTTGTCTCCTCAATCCCCAGACATTTACAGACTGTTGTAAAGAGAAAATGGGTTGTCTCACAGTGGTAAACATGGTCTTGTCCTTAATTTTTTGAGATGTGTTGTTGTCATGAAATTTAAAATCACCTAATTTTTCTCTATAAATGATACATTTTCTCAGATTAAACAGTTGATATGTCATCTATGTTTTATTCTAAAAATAATTATACAAGTTTATAAATAATTATTCCATTGTAAATGATCAGCCAGTAGGTAAAAATATCCGAAAAAGATAAGCTTGCAAGAAATCACATAGCCACAGAAGCTGTATTGTAAATAATATATATATAGTCGTTAAATTGTGGTCATAATCCTGGGGGTTTCATAGTTGATCAGTTCAATCTGCTGAAATACTTGGACCATGCACTACCACTTAAGAAGCTATAGTATACATAAATAGTAATAAGATTCTGTGTTGAAAAGAATCTTCTATTGATTACCATTCATCCATATTACTGTAAAAAAAAATTTTTTTGTTTTTATATTACTCTACTCTCTTAATGTGTAAAGAGTTTATAACCCTGTGAATTCTATATGTCATTTACTATTATGCACCTGCATTTTACAGGTGCTTTTTATATGTATCATTATTAGCTTTAGTTGGTCACAATAGAGTTTTTGTACTTGAGACACAGTAGACAGAAATGACACACTCCGAACAAGATATGTCAAGTCTCTTACATATAAACGATATAAAGGTTTTTTCTCAAGCTAAACCCCTATTCAGAAAATGTGAATTTGCACCGAGCACTAATGAGCAGTGTGCCCTCACATAGACATATGTGAGTATTTCAGCTACAAATGGGTCACACTATGATCTTCTTTCTCATTTTCTTTCATTTATCAGCCTGGATATTTTTGTGAGTAGACAATGCTGCTGGAATAAAGACAGGAGTCTAAGTAACTTGGGATTAAATTCCCACGTGGGGCTGCAATGGCTGACAAGAGATTGGAATGCTCATTCAGTCTGTTTACTGTATCTCATGGAGCCAAGCATCGCGAAGTGATGACGGAATATGACCAAAAACATCCCAATTGAATAGAAGGGCAAGAGGGGACATCAGTGCCATCTTTCAGAATTTGGCATATAATTAAGAATTTGCCTTAATTCTTAAGGAAATATTTTCTAAACAGAGGCAGTCAAAGCCCTTTTGTAAGCCCTCATGCGTACTGTAAATGGGTTGTAAGTGTTGACCGAGGCCCTGCACGATCTTTGGTACCCAACCA
The DNA here is from genome assembly GCA_025769995.1 of Xyliphius kryptos. Classification (NCBI taxonomy): domain Eukaryota; kingdom Metazoa; phylum Chordata; class Actinopteri; order Siluriformes; family Aspredinidae; genus Xyliphius; species Xyliphius kryptos. The sequence continues at coordinate 3,431,651 of JAOUQT010000009.1, read as the reverse complement.
AGTGTCATCCTGTCCTCAGAGTGACTCCAGCATTTTCTGCACACATGGCTTTGAAGTGTCCTTATCTCCATTGCCAGAAACCAACAGCAGCATAAAAAACGGATTAAAAAGGATTATGCAATAGGTATAAGTAATGAAATTGACTTGCCTAGTGTAGTGTGACTGATTACTTGTGAGAATGCCTGCTGGTTCCAATGCTCGCAAATTCATGAGGAAGAGTAACAACATAAATTTGTACATACAATATTCTGTGTAATCCAAATGAATTTAAAATATTAAAATATTTCTAATGTTTTACATCTCATTACTCATTACAGAACAAGGTTTAATCCGTATAAAAGTTTATACACTATATAAGCAGGTTATACACAAGTCATGGATAATTTGGCATCTTAAGTTTACCTAGCATGCATGTCTTTAGATTAGGAGTGAAAACTTAAGCACCCAATGAAAACCTACGCAAACACGAGGTGAACATGCAAACTCATTAATTTATCCATTCTTTTCATCCACTTAGTACCCACGGGTTGCGCAATAGCCGAGGCCCACTCGTCAACATTGGGTGCAAGTGCAGGAACAACACTAGACAGTGGAGACAATCCATTGTAGGTCATACACACATTCACACATGGGCCACTTTCAAGACATCAATTAAGAAAGCAGGCATTTTGTTGGAATGAGGGAGGAAACCAGAGCACCCAAAGAAAACCTGCGTGAACCCGGATAGAACATGCAAACCAACATTTTATGTGCGTTACGAAGCAATTTTTTTAAAATTATGTTTAATTAAAACAGATGAACATTATTTTTCTTTTTTTCTGTAAAATTGAAGGTTCAAATAAATGAACAGAATATAATTCAGTTTAGCAACCTGGATGGTTCAGTCGGTAGTGTGTGCAATGCTGGAAAAAGCCAGGCTTGTTATTAACAGGGGTTTGATTCCAGGGTCTGCAACAGTTGAGATGACTTTAGGATGCTTGTTCAGCTTATCCCAGAGCACACAGAGCACATGCAGTCAACCATCGTAAAGTGATGATGGTGTATGACATGACATGAGTTCTGTTCAAGTTTTTATTTTATTAATACGTAACCCAACAGAAATGTTCTTTGTAAACTTGAAGCCTGATTTCTTTGAAAAGAATGTCAACGTCTCTTATATAATAAAAACAATAATATCCCAAACTAGTAACAATAAATAGTAGCTCATATTATGTGATTATTTTACTTGTAGGAAATTCTGAAGGTGCCACAATCGCTACCCTTCATCACTGTCTAGTAGACACCAGGGAGTAAAATGATGTATGATATAAGAGATATAATAGTTCCAGGCACTGCCATCAGTTATTACCTGCATTTTGTGTTCTGACTATGGATGATAATAGCAAAGAGATCTTATATAATGTGGCTCGAGTCCATTTCATTGGATTTCCGAGAGAGATATTTAGTAAGACAAGCTACAGTGCATCTATGGTCTTTCTTCTCTGTTTACACAAAACACTCATAAAGGCAATTTCTGCTGGTCAGATGGTCTCTCTCTATGTCTCACAGGTTTGATTCTTAACAGGAAAGGGATGTATTTTAACACTGATAAACTCCTGTCCTGAAATACAACTAGAAAAACATATTCTACTCTTCATATTACCAGTTTTTCTCCTGTTATTATAACATGTGCTGTTTCTAATCAGTACATTTTTGACAATGAGATTTAGAAACGTATATACAGTATATTTGTCCTTTACAATTGGAATATATTCTAGAAACATTCTATGGGTTTTGTAACATTTTGGACATGGTACATCATGGACAACTGTAGATAACTATGCTTAAAATTGGTTTCTCCTCACACCTGGTCCAACTGCAGTATGCAGCAGTAAGGACACCCAATCACACATAAGCATGGTTCAGCATCAGAAAAGGAGTCGGACATGGATGTAACATCTAATCATCTCTGTTCAACTTCATAGAAGTACAAGTGATGAGGAAAGCACAACAAGGATTCATTTCTAGGATACAGAATTGGAGGCGGCACAGTGGTGCATTGGATAGTGCTATAGTGCTCACAGCAAGAAAATCCAGGGTTCGAGCCCCAGGTGGGCTACTCAGGAAATTTCTGTGTGGCACCCTGTCTATGGTTGTTTCTGCCCTTGCTCCGGGTGGCCACCGGCTTCCCCGTGACCCTATAGAATTAAGCGGGTATAGAAAATGAATGAATGAATGAATAAATCAGGATTGGTGAAAGAAAAATTAACTCAGATATATTGATGACATCATCTTATTGGCTATGTTACAGTAAGAACTACAGGAGCTGGTGTATTGTACTGAGAAAGGTGCAAAGGAATATAACAGGCTGATTAATGCATATAAAACGAAAGTAATTACCTGCCTCTGAAGGGAAGTCAATAATAGCGTTAGGCTTTTGTATATTTTTGTATCTGGACAGTCAATAAAAAAGTTTGGACATTAGGTAATATGTATATGGGTTGCTGCAGATGCTGCAGTTTTTCTTGATTTTTTATGAATTCAAAAAATGACTTACATGTCCGACCAGTTAAGAAAGATTTGGTCTGAATTTGACTGAATTGACTTTCGAGAAAATCCCTTGAATTAAATGTTACTGTTAAAAATCACCAGTTTATGGCATTACATTGAAAAATGACACGTTTGTAAAATCATTGTCCAAACCACAAAAGCTTGTTTACATGAACAAAACTAGAAAAAAAACATAATTTAAATCCAAAGTACAATACAAAAGTTGAAAATGATTAATGATCTCGCTGTTAATAAAATATTTTTTGTAATCTGATGTAAAAAATGTATATTTGTGGAGTATTGTGTAATCTATTTATTCTGAAATGCAGATTCTCTGAGTACTGAGTGTGGTTGAATAGGGTAGGTGAATATAATCCTTGGCTTCAGCTGATTAATTTTTTGGTTGTTTTTAGTTTGTGGATGTTAGTTTTGTAAATGAACAAAAAAAAAACAAAACAAATACCAATCTTATTATCTAATGAATATCAAGTGCATAAAGATCAACTCACCCACACTTGTGTGCTGTGTAAAACATGGATATGGGTGTGTTGCAGGCTGCAAGTTTCACTGAGATATACTGTGGAAAAGTTGATGTATGTGTAAGAGGGTAAAGTGGGGCACAGGGCTCTACTCCTAGAGCAGGTGTCACTAAAATGACAGATGGAGGAGATAGAACACAGAGTTCTTGAGTTTCTCCCGCAGCCCCACATGCATGTCTCAGCTCCGCAGGGACTCCACTGCACCTTTCAGTGTCCTTCAGTGCATAACCATGATGCACACACACTCGCTTGCTCACTTTCTCACTCGCTTGCTCATTGTCTTACTCGCTCACTCACTCGTTCACTGACTAACAGTCTTAGATTGTATAGACACATTTTCAAGTAAAGAAGAGTTTCTCACTCACGTTTTTTCTTGCTCTCTCACATGCTCCCACAGACTGGCACAGTTTGTTCTTCTCCACCCACACTCTCACAATGGGAGGGCACACACATACAAGCACATGGGCATGCAAAGGCTCAAGGACATCCAAGTATTAGAGCATTCCACTTCCATCACTTTCTCACTTTCATCCTCTCTCACAATGTCATCCATAAACTGCAGTTTTTACACAATGCAGGCCATTTAAAGTCACGGTCAGAGCTCTTTCAAATTGAGCATCTGTTCTTTCCATCTAGCCATTGTAGGCTTGTGATAGAGAAAACAGCACCAGCTTGTTGAAAACCACAGAGGAATTGAAGACTGTTATATAAAGATTTAAAACAATTGGTCATGCTAATATATGAACAAATGATAGGATATGTGATTGACTGTTTTTTAGACATGCATCCGAGGTAAATTTGTGTCTCTAAAGTGGCACTTAGTGTGTGTCCTACTATGGACAGGTGCCCTGTATAAGCTTGTTTCTGCCCTTGCTTACAGTTACTGGGTGGGCACTGGCTGGTATGTGACTGGATTAAGTGGAAGAAATTTTAGCATTCATGTTATATCACAAGGTTATATTGATCACAATATTATATTATTTCATTTATGCTACAATTGTCATATCATTTTAAATCTTCAATTTACCTAACTTGATTTTTTTTGGACTACGGGAGGAAACTGAATCACCCAAAGTAAACCCACCAAGGCATGCGAGCCAATAGCGCTACACACTCCACAACCGTTCAGCCAGTTTCTGATTACAAATTCTCCGTATTCAAGTATACAAATTGAGTATAAATTCTCCTGTTTTGCTAGACTCCAGATCCACTGCAACCCTTGACCAAAATAAAGCTGTTACTTAAGATGAATAAATGCAAGGAAGAATAACAAAATGCTAAACATCCGCATAGAAAATCCAGAATATAGCTACCCAGTACAATATAGTATTTTATTCCTTGCAATTGCATTGTACACCCAGACAAATAAATCATCTACTGTAGTGCAGCGGTCTCTTTTGTCTCACTATCGATCACATTAATACAAGCAGAGGCACATTTATGGTGTTTTATTTCTATAAAACATACAGCATTTGATTTTTTTAATCTTCATGTTACAGAGCTAGTGGCAGTTATGTAATGATAAACACATTTAATCACATTCGAATGCAACCCAGCTATATATCCAGAGCACAGCATATGGAAATCTCAATATAATAGGTATGCAAAATAGTTAAATCTGTGCCCTTCATTTGCATATTAAAACGTAGCTTTTTATTTTTATGACGGAATAATTCCATCGCATGCTCATCATGACATGGGATTTCTCCCAATAGATTTTCAACTCCTCGATTTCTTTTCAGGAAACACCCAACAAACAGTTATAACACTTTCCGTTCTTTAGACACAAATAAATTTCTCTACTGGCATCTAAAAACCAAAATAAAATATTGTCCCATCTCTGATAACTGTAGTACAGAGAACAAAGATGTCCCAGGCTTTTTAGCTTTAAGGCAGCTAGCGGATTGCTACAAACAGATCATGGGGTGATCTTGCTGTGCCTGGCTGAACCACTTCCTGAGATCCTGCACAGTTGGCAGCACCGACCTCCACTGCTGTGTCGCAAAGGTTTCTGGGACACAGCTGTTTCGCTTGGCGGCATAGCAACTCTGTCACGATCACTTGAGCTAATTATCCTTAAGAGCTCAGATTAGCAGCGCTGCACGGCAGAGAGATAGCATTGCAGGAAAAAAACAGCCTTAATTAAAAACAGATAATGAAAAACGGAGCTTAGACAGCAGAAAACCGCAGTGCAAATGTAATCATCGGTAATGCAAATAAGTGCAGAGATGTACTGCAAATGGAAAGCGTACACGCAAAATTACACAAAGTTTAGCATATGAACACGCATACTTTGATTATATTTGTTTATATTTTCCCATACACAAATCAAGAAATATCTTATGCAAGAGCAATAATTATAGGTCTTTTCAAACGTAATCCTTCACAATTCTTCTGATTCTTATTATTATTATAATGATTCTTTTACACATTAATGCTGCAAATGACCCATAACTGCTTAATGTATAAGTATGCTTCAAACACTGTTACCTATATAATCGTGCTCTCGACTGTTAAATGTCTTTTATAATTTTTAATAAACGTAGACCATGAAGGTTTTATCACACTTCAAATATAACGTTATACAGTTCCATGGTTGAATACAGAGTGTATGATGTCATACACACTTGCTTTCTCTTGATTACGAAACTCATCATAATTATCCTTATAATTTCACATTCTAACACCATTTAAATTTAATTTTTTTACATATTTCACTTAACAAATTAGTTGTGATGATTGATGATTGATAACTATAGTTGAATAGTCCTCACAGAGATGCATCATAGATTCCTGTACAATATAGTATTATTATTATTTATTAATATAGTATAATATATTAATATATTAATATATTATATTATATAATATAGAAACTCTGTTAACTGCAGTACACTCAAACAAGAAATACAAGCCAGCTAGCAGCTTTCTATAAACAGAGCACGGGTGATCGCACTGTGCCCAGCTGCACAGTTGTCACACAAGGTTTTTGGGACACAACTTCCTCGCTTGTACAACTAAGTAACAGCCTTGTTTTCTCTTTTTTTAAACTGAAACTCATCATAAATCATCATACTTTAAATTAGAAACTCAATTTACATTATTCTGTATAGATACTGGCTCTTGTTTGACAAATTACTTTTGGAACTTATACTGAAAAGTATTCATTTAGATGCATTATACCTTATAACAGATCTAAACAGATCCTAACATTTTGTAACATATTTTATCATGAATATTTTGAAATGTTTTGTTGTGTACTGACTCATTAATGCATAATTTGAAACTATAACTAAACAATAACATCTATAACAAATTAAATACTAAAAATAGGATGTATAAACTTTTGCACAGTGCTGTATATAAATGAATCTTTTTAGCAAAACCTATAGTACAACTTATATGCTTTTTATGCTGTTTTTAGCCCTGGACTGTAAAATCTCCTGAGCTATCACCCAGCATTATGGTCCCTAAATTTCCTATTAGTAGTGGATCATAGTGGTTCTAGTTAAACAACTAACTATTAGATGTATATAATTTGTTAACCACCTGTAGTTCTGGTTAACTACCAGTAATCATTTAAAACTCTAATAGACGGACTGCATGGCACATTTTGGTGTCATAACGTCTTAGCTAAATTTCTGTGATGGAGAATTATCCAAGGAACACTTTGTGTTGATTATCCTCAGGCAAAATGTGGACTACTGGGAAATACCCTTCAATAAATATCAGCATTTTAGACCCAGAGGTTGCTAACGGCATTCAGGATGCTGCTCACTACAACAAATTAGTCACTATGGTGTCACTCAGGATTTGTGGATGTCTATTTCTGCCCCCAAGGCAAACTAAATATGAAATATAGTATGTACATACATTTTTCTTTACTATAAATGTACTCACTCTGCTGCTGTGATTCATAGTTCGGTGACAGCGTGACACTTTTGTTTTAGTTATATTTTGTTTTACGTGGCCACTCAGTTTTATTTTGACAGTGTGAAAATCAAGCAATAAATCCTAGAAACTTTGGTCATTAACTGCATGGACAGATCTAATGTTTTGGTTATTACCACAGATTACAGAAAAACTAACTCTGCCTCTAGCCCTGGAGCTTCACAGACAAGCACACTCACTTAAGCGAAGTTGAGTTTAAGATTAAATTTACTAACACTGGTCAGGATCAAAAAGTAATACATTCAAAAAATGTTTAAACATCCAGATTGAACAGTGAATATGAGCATTGTACATAACAGGTCGGTTAGTAATGCGGCGAGTCTGGAATTCCACACTAGCTAAATCTACCAGTGACCGATTTGCATTTTACATTTTTATATGAAATTTTATATGAAAAAAATATGAAATACTTAATATGAAAGGAATAGGTATAGCAAAATATTATACTCTTATAGTATTCTTTCTATCCTATAGTTGTTGAGATGGAAAAAAACTTTTCAAAAATGCTAAATAGACATCTTACAGAAAGCATCTTTATATCAGTACAAGTTTTTTAGCAATGACACAAACCTAACAGGTTTTTCTGTAATGTTTCAAACTGTGTATGTTGTTAACAATAACAATAAATAATAATTTATTAGCATGGGCTAAGCATTATGGGACAATAACTGTCAGAGCCATGGAGTTCAACTAACACCTCCGGAGTACTTATATTTAAAAGTGAAAGTGATACATTTTGCCACTATATTAGCACACCGCGGAATTAGTCCTCTGCATTTAACCCATCCGTGCAGTAAAACAAATACACACAAACAGGTGAAGTAAGCACATGTGCCCGGAGCAGTGAGCAGCCAGCACAGTGCCCAGGGAGCAACTAGGGGTTAGGTGCCTTGCCCAAAGGCACTTCAGCCATGACTTGTCAGTACTTGGATTCAAACCAGGGACCTTCAGGTCGCAAGGCTGGTTCCTTAACCACAAGCCTACAACTGCCCCATGTATGTTAGTGCAGTAATCCTTCTGTAATCTGTAATTTTAATCTGTCATGATTATACTGTTTAATACTGACTAGAACGTTTGTTCTGTGGTCATTTGATAATCCGTTATCTGTATACAAGCAACTGTTAATATGAAGGCAGCTGAGCCGGTGTTAGCCATTTGGGTGCTTTACGCACGAATGCCTAGCTGTCATATTCCATCACCTAGGGAAACATGACAAACACTGTTCCTATGACACACCTCAAAATGGCACAAGATTAAAGCAGAAGTAATGCAAAGGCACAGTCTAATGAATGTTAGACAATCCAGATATGCCAAGTTATGCCCACCTTCAATGATGAAGACTAAATGTAACATACTTAACTCTTTCTTTTGTTAATGAAACACTTGTGTGTACATAAACAATATGTTTACACTTAAAAAATATACAATAGGTTCAAATGTCATCTAGTAAAATAATCCCAACATACTGTTGAACCTAAAAACGCATATTTTGGTGCAGGATTATTTTCCTGGCTCTTGGTTTAATTTATAGATGAGCAATATTTCTGTCTCATTTACACTCAAATACACACCGAAGGTCATACAAGGGAAAAATGGAGAAATGTTTTGAAAATCCTGAGACAGTAATAAAATAGCAACTCCAGTATCACAGCCTTCAAAATGATTTCACTTACATCCCAGAAATACAGGGGTTAGACAATGAAACTGAAACACCTGGTTTTAGACCACAATAATTTATTAGTATAGCGTAGGGCCTCCTTTTGCGGCCAATACAGCGTCAATTCGTCTTGGGAATGACACATACAAGTCTTGCACAGTGGTC
>JAOUQT010000009.1:3412675-3422710 GCA_025769995.1 Xyliphius kryptos | reverse complement strand
GGGAGCAACTGGGGGTTAGGTGCCTTGCCCAAGGGCACTTCAGCCATGACTTGTCAGTACTTGGAATCGAACCAGGTCGCAAGGCTGGTTCCTTACCGGGCAGTGGTAGGCTTGTGGCTTTCACCCATCATAAGTTCATAAATGTTCCTCCTTTGCTGTGTATCTTTAATTGGCTAGATGTATAAGCCTATATCAGATATAAAACCCTGATTCCAGCCTACAATGGTGTTGAATAAGGCCAAATGCAAACCTATCATGCTGCAAGTATGGCTTGATTCGAACAGCCATCATCCAGTATGAATATCATAGAAGATAAAAGCCATGACTTTTCCTTGTACTGGCACTAATGTGGCGAAGCGAATTTCCCTTGAATGACCAAATAGCAGAATATCTTTCTGCACCTCTTACAAGTGACTTTTAGTTGAGCACCAACAATACACAGGTTCTTACGATTACAGCTTATTGGTTTAAGTGTTCTAATGTGTATTCTTGTAAGAGAGAGAGAAAGAGTTGACAAAAATGTAGCTCTTTGATTAAAATATTTTATGAAATGAATATCTTCCTCACAGTCCATTCTTTCCACACCGATCAGCTTCCATTATCATTTATGAAAGTAGAAGTGTGAAGTCATTAGTCATCTTGTTTTGATTTTTTTAACATGTTGCTCATTAGTTTCAGTTTATTAAATTACATCCACAAGGTTCACAACTGTGTGCTGTACTTAACATCAAATACATTAATTGTGATCTGGGACAGCTTCCATTAATCCACAAATGCTCTGTCATGTACAATATACAGCTCCGAGTTTGGAAAGGAATATGGCAGGTGATTTGGTACAGACAGTCAGGAGCCAATTGAGACTGGACATTCCATTAATTAAATCCGAGCAACAGTACAAAACTACACCGAAACACCTATAGCTGTTGCTAATGTGCACGATCAGGGACATTAATAAGCGCTGACTGTGTCTGTGATAAATGGAAGGTTGAGATACTCAGAATTTATCTGCATGGTCCATATCCTGCAATTTCTCGCACTGTGTTAATATTGTACTCTTTTGACAAACTGTCCATTCTGTCCCACCAATGCATTGAAATACACATTATTGGACACAGTGGGGGGAAAATAAAACCCCTGAATGAGCATAACTCTTTTATTTTCTTTTTTCCCCTATTATACACGTCTGAAAGAGAACTCACAGGGTGATGTATTATAGTTTATATCTATTAATCTGAAATCCTCTGATTCATCTGTTTTTTTTTCTTTCTCTTTTGTTAGGAGCAACCAAAGACATGGGCAAAATGCTGGGAGAAAAGGAGGAGAAGGACCCTGATGCTGAGAAAAAGGAGGAGGAAAGACAAGAGGCTCTTCGACAGCAAGAGGAAGAGAGAAAGGCCAAATATGCAAAAATGGAGGCAGAGAGAGAATCAGTCCGACAGGGCATCAGGGATAAGGTAAGAGCAAAAAGAAACAAATTATAAGGGTATTGTCTATTAGAGCTAATATTGTAAATAAGTATATAATAATTTAAATAACTGCTACAAGTGATAAAAATAATACAAATGTGACTAATTAACTGCATACATACATTTTTGGTATAAAATTATTTAAAGACAATGCAAAACAGTCACAGATAGATTTGCTTAGTTTGCATGTTACACATTGCTTCCATGTGGCGTAAAGAATCTGGCTGCGACTTTTAACATCTGCTAGCATGTGCTAGCATGCATTCCAGGTGGATATGTGCACTGCGTGATATTTCACGCTTTTATGGTGCCGGGTCAATGTTGCAGGCAAAGGGAATCTTATTGCTACACAATACAGAGACTATACTTACAACTGGTGCTTCCAGCTTTGTGGCAATATGTGTGATGGTCACATATTCATATATTTGGCCATATAATTCTAGTGCATTGGCTTTATGGCACTCATTAAACAATCACAGTAAAATTATATGAGGAGTACAATAAGAGGGAAATGAGAGTAATATCAGTAGACATTGAGAAATAAAAGATAAGTAAAATTTGTCATCAGTGTGTGCAAACAGATAGACTCAACACAACTTTATTTATAAAGCTCTTTAAAACAGCAATAGCTGAAACACTAAAAACTAATATAATATTAAAAACAGCACAACTAATGAAACAAGAGCCAAGTGCTGTAAACATAAAACAAACACTAAAAACAATGAAATAGAGATAAAAATAAAAACAGTAAAAACTAATAAATCACGATAGGGTCTCATGCTGAACTGAAAACCAGAGAATAAACATTGGTTTTAGGACAGGTTTTTAAATTGGGCAGAGAAGAGGCTTGTCTAATACACAGTGTTAAGTTGTTTCATAATTTAGGAGCAGCAATTGAAAGGCTCTATCCCCTCTAAGCTTATACTTTGACCTTGGTACCTCCAGGAGCAGCTGATCATTTCAGAGGAGACGGGCTGACACCAAAATAAAGCATGGCAGTAATCCAGCGGGGACATAATGAAGGCACGGATTACTGTTTGAGAATGCTCATGTGCAAGGATTGGCCTCACCTTTGGCAGCAGCATCAAGGGAAAAAAAACTTGAATTGACCACTGCACAAATTTGGCAATCCAATTTAAAATCATTGTCCATCTCAAAACACAACTTAGAAACTGGCTTCACATGCAGTGTCAAAGGGCCCAGATCAACAAGGGTGGCTTCACAGGAGCCACTGGACCTAATACCATCACTTCTGTTATTAAAGTCCATCCAGGCTTTAATAACAGATAACAGACTGCAGTTTATAATGGCCAGATCTGACCACTTAAGACAAATAAGGAGGCACATCATGGCAGGGGGAAACCGAAGGCTTTATGTGGCCAATAAAGTCAGAGGGGTCATGGGCAGGAGCTATCGTAAGAGCTTATGTGGGGTCAATCTTATCAATAAAAAAGAGCAGGAACATATTACAACGTGCTGAAGGGCATTAAGAACAGAGTAATGTTTTAAAGAACACATGTGGGTTATTATGATATACTAGAATCATTTTTGACAAATTGTCTTTTGGCCTGTTTGATAGCGTTCTGGTAAGAACACCAACAGTACCGTAAAATTTCAAATGACACCTGCAGCTTGTCTTTCTTTCACCTGCGTCCAGCTTTGTGACAGTCCCACAATAAAAAGTCATTCCCAAAGTCTTTATGATTTGGGGTCAGTAGATGACAGCGCACAGAACCAGGTCAGATTGAACCACCTGAAATAAAATGACTTAAATGCTGGTGCAAATGAAGATGTTTACATTTAGTCATTTAGTCCTGACATCCCAGGGGAATTAAAATAATTACAGCCAGCCGGTAAAAGTTCAACCAGGGCACTGCATTCACCAGCACTGATCCACAGAGAAAATTCAGGCTTCAGGAGCGTAAGTCACTCAGGATATAATTTTTGTTTCATAGTAAGCTGGCATTTACCAGGCTGGTCCTGGAGCCTGGAGCAGCGTCCTCTGGTTACAGGGATTCACCCCACACTGGTGGATCCGAGGAGAGCAGGGCGGCGTAGATAAAAATTCTAATCCAAGAGTGTGCCAGATAGACATTCAGCTTCACTAGCTGACTGCTACATTTACTGTAGCGGCGAAAGAACTTCCACCTGGGATTAGAGGCGAGGCCCCCTGTCCACCATGCTTAAACCACCTAGATATTCATAGAATTCATGAGAAATTGGCATCATACATTCATACATTACATCATACATTACATCATACATTAGTCCCCATTAGGGACTTAATAATAACAACAATAACAAACCAAGTTGAGATTAACAGACAGCCAGCCACACACACTGGCACCTTCTTCAAGATCATTATCTTTACACAAGGATACTACCTTCCCATTAACACACTCTCAAATGTGGTGGCTTCTCATTGCAGGTTGAAGGATGTGCACGAGTAAAATCAATGAGAGACTTTGAAGCGTTTGTGAGCTCAGTGCTGTGTGTATCATTCGTTAGAATAATTTAGTAGCAGTTGTTAATAGGTTAGGATTTTGTAAGGTATGTTGGTTTCTGGTGCTAATGGCCTATGGGCATAGAAGTGTGAAATGGTGAATCATTTCCTACTGTGAGCTAACAGAGTTTGATTAGAGCTTATACATTTATATGCAAAGCCACATAGTGTGCGTCTACAGAATAAAGGTGGGCATTTCTCTGACTCACCCCATGGGCCTAATTTGTCATAAAGATTCTGACTGCATGCTGACATTTTCTGAAGATGTGACTGAAATACCAAGGAAGTTCCTATTGTCCTGAACTTTAGAGCTTGGGAAGTATTTGCTCAAATGGAACCCTAAAGAGCTTAAAAGCCAAAGCTCGTAGCCCTATGCAAAGAGGATTTTTAGACCAAACGGGCAAAATATTAATACAGTATGGGTATTTTAAATAACACAAATGCATGCATTGAACTTTACATTAATTCAATTAATGTATCACTTGGCTAAGTTTAAGAACTGGGCAGCTCTGCCATGTGGCAATCTGTCAACATTATGAGCTTTCAGTCATACTATTTGGTCCTGGTCTTATAATTACATGTATAGGCACATGGGATTACATTAATAAGCCTTAATTTCAAAATATTTATTGAAATTAAGGGTTGAAATATGGATTAAACAGAGGTGTTTAATCCATTAGTTCTCAAAGCAGGGAACCTCAGAAGTTCATAAAGCAAGGCCAGGGGTAAGTGAGGTTTAATTTACAGTTATAAAAGTTGACAAATTCACTTTTTCTAACAGACATGAATAGCACCCAGTTTGGGCTTTTTCTGTAGACCATCTGCCTCAGGTTTAATATGTTGCACATTCAGAGACACCTTGGTAGTGGTTATCTGAGTTACTGTTGCCCTTCTATTAACTTAAACCGGTCTGGTATTTATTCTCTGTCTTTTAGCATCAACAAGCTATTTTTTTTTACTACAGAACTGTCTCTGACTAGATATTTTTTTGGAAAGTTCTCTGTAAATCATGCATAAAACTTCAGTAGTTTCTGAAATAATCAAACCAGCCTGTCTAGCAGCAACAACCATGCCACATGTTGCCCATGTTGTTTCTTAGTTAAAATTTCAGCAGACCATCTTGACCATGTCTATTTGCCTAAATGCACTGGCATTCCGTCATCTGATTGGCTGATTAAATATTTGTTGTAGGTCTCTAAATTGCCCTTAGTATGCAAGTGAGCATGAGTGTGTGTCCTATGAATGGCACCTTCTGCATTGTGCCTGCCTTGTGCATTGTGCTGATGGATGGACATTGGCTTCCTCATGACCCTGATTAGGCAGATATTGCAAATAAATGAATATTTGTTTTGGTCACCAGTGGAACAGTTGTACATAATCATGTGGCAAAATAGTAGATATTTACCTAATGAGCTGTTGGGTAATTTTCATAAACAGTACTAAATTATTTTAGAATTAAAATGATTCCTGACTGGTTGTACACTGTATTGTTCTCAATGGCGTCTGTTGTGTGTTTAGTATGGTATAAAGAAGAAGGAGGAGAAGGAGGCTGAGGCTCAGGCTGCCATGGAGCAGGCATCTGAAGGCAGTCTCACTCGCCCGAAGAAAGCCGTGCCCACAGGCTGCGGTGATGAGGACGAAGAAGAAAGTATTGTGGACACAGTCATGAAGTTCCTCCCCGGTCCTCTTGTAGACATGTTCAATAAAAAGTAACAAAATCATGAGTGTGTTATAAATCTGACATAAAATATCACCCCCCTCCCCCCCAAACAACCCACTTTTCACTCATTAGTTTTACGTTGACTGGACTCACTGAAACATGCCATGACTGTAGTCTTTAATTTGGAGATTTAAAGCCAGAAATCATGCTGAAGATTGTGCACTTAAATACTTTGCCAAAATACTTTATGTACCTTTTCAAATTAAAGACACATTTAATGGCAGGGTCCAGGTTATAGATCGACAAGAGTTATTACACAAGCACTACATATTTTGTTTGTAAATAGCTTATAAATAGAATATATATACAAATATATATCAATATCAATATATACACAATGACTAAGAGTAAAAGCCATAATTTTAACTTGGAGAAAGCTCTCCAAACCATGTCGTAATTTTTGATTCATGTTTGCTGTTCTGTTAAAGATATTATTGGTAACTTCATATGGTATTGACTTGTTTGCCATGATTTATTTGGACATTTAATTATTTCATATTATTGTAAATGGCTGGAAGTGCTACAAAAGGGAAATAAGCAAAGGGTGCGTTGTAACATCTTTAAAGCATGAACGTTTTGTGAGTGCACTGTGTACTATTTTATTTGACTTTATAGATGAAATACATTGATATTTAAGGCAATAATTCTGTTTTTTTTTAATTAACTTATACATGCTACCGTATATATGTAAAGCTCTTCCTTTAGAACAGACAGTACATCCATCTTGTGTACAATCGCAGTCTATAAATGTGTACTGATGTGTATTCTGGCATGCTAATGTAGTCACGATGAGCGGAAGCATAGAGGTAGGTTCTATAATGACTCAAAATAGATTAGTTTAGCTCCTACTGTAAAACGCAAGGGTGACACTGAGTGCATACCACTACAATTGGACCAATAGGGCTATATTAGGATACTCTTCGAAATCCAAATATTTAAACTCCATTATCATCTGTGTACAATAATAAATATATGAATTCATTTTTTTTACATATTTGTTTCTAACCCACAACTCGGTTGTGCGTACACTTTAAGTGAGCAGACAGTGACAACAGTGCAATATGTGTTTAAAATGAAGATGCGTCCTGTGTCCGTTGGTTAAATAAGGGAATCTTTTCCCAGATCAGCAATAACAGACAATCTTCATTGTTGTGTATTTCAAGCTTAATAATTAACTGAAGAATGTTCGTGTACAGTTGCTGTGTTGTCTTACTACTATGAGTCGAACGACAGGGTTTAAATGTGTCTGGTAGTAGAGAATGTCAGCGCAGGTTTTAGTGTGGGCTTAAAGTTGTGTTTGGGTTTCTGAGCCCTGTTCTGTCAATGTTGCCACAGCCGGTGTGTATAAAATTCTTTGCATCCTTACTTAAGATGTTGTCTGTCCGTGTTGTTGTGGTGATGTCTGCGTAGTTATTTGTTGGAAGTAAAAGAGTGGGTCTGCATTCCTCAGTGATGAGATCTCAGACCTCAGGGACAACCAATGGGAAAATATAAAGATCTTTTAGTATAAAAATTTAGTGGCTTTGTATAAAGTATGGAAATATGCTTACATTTAAATAATATTGATGATGCTTATATTACAGTAATTCACAAATGTTCTATTATATATTCAGGTGAAACGATCGGTTGCACACAATTAAAATTTTGTGTAGTTTGTGACGTAATTATCTATCAGCTGCCACCTAAATGCTTAAAACATTCCAAATATTCCAGACATTCCATTTGGCCTTAGTTGATTTCCGGACTTTTTTTATTTTAATAACGTTGCATTTTGATCATTAGATGCATTAATATTTGACAAGTTCTATTAGTTGTAAACTTTAAATGTAGATGTTCTAGTTGTCTGGTTGTTTTGGCCCTGGTATTAGACATCACATGGCAGTGGAGCCTACAAATTAAACTCTACTGATATCTGTCCTTCTATATTCTACTGAGAACAATACATTATAGGTAGGATGCTAATGAAAATAATGAGCTGTTAATCTATTTAATTGTGCGAGGTGATTACAATATATTCTAGAACATCATTCCATCTACAGGGAAGTACTATATAGTTTCACATACTGACGTGTAGAGCACAACACATATTTTGTTTAATATTTTATACTTAATATAAAAGATTAGTGTGAGCACTGCCCAAAAAGCTCCATCCAGCACTGCCCAGGAACAATGAACATCATCTTCATAACCATGTTTTCTTATACCAAAGAGTGGGTCTGTTTGTAAGAGAAAGTTTATTGTGGACTGTTTTGTATAATTTTTTATTTTTTTTCATTATTTTACATGCTACAACACCATATCATTTTTATTATTATATTTGCACTTCCTGTATTTTTATTTGTTTTATACCTTGCTTGGTGGTAAGCTGCTTTCCAAGATTTAACAAAAGACTAAAATCTAAGGCAGGGGTCACCAACCATTGTTATGGACTGGTACCGGGACACAAATAAGAAGCTGTGAAATAAAAGTTATATAATTATACTTATTTTATTACCATTATTTGGTGTATATCATTAAGAAATGCGCCTCACCACCGCCTTTGATTCCACAATATAACCCTTGCTAAGGTGACCGAAATACAAATGGCACTAGACAGCTTCTTTGAAAAGAGAGAAACCATGAGACACCATACAATTGTCAGTGTTCCATTTAATTATATTACCTTCTTTTGCCACAAAAGCATTCAAATCTCAGCTTATTTTTCCAACATCTTTGTAAAGCGGGGGATTTCTTCCATGGCAAAATTACAGAGTAGACAGGACATAAGGACCACAGTTTGCTTGTCACTGTATCCCGCCCCAGATGAGACTGTCTAGTTGCAGGTAAACAAGCTCAGTGTTAACCGGTGAATCTGATTCTGCACCATGGTGACTTGATATTGGTGTGATATTGGTTTAGAGAATGCATGTAAAAATTTTCCAGCATGAAACCGGTCCACGGTACAAAAAAAGGTTGGGGACCCCTGATCTAAGGTCATTACAATTTATACCGTGAGATGAACACTCAGACCCCATTTTTTGTCAAGTTTTTGAGACCAATGGTTTTTAGTCAAAATGCAGGTCAACACACACATGGACACAAACGCACACACACACACACACACAAATGATTGTAGTCCTCACCTTTCAGCTTGTCTTTTTCCTTCAGATGTTCACAGCATTGAAAACTGCCTGACAGTAAACTCCAAGCTGTTTGTGACTTGAATGTAAATGTGTGTTGTTTCTCTGCATTGTCCTTACTGTGTCCTCTGTGCTGATACAAGGTAAAAGATATTTGCTATGTTTTTATGTCTGTAACTTCTTCCTGTTTTTGTCTTTCTGGTGTTGTATTTTAGAGAAAATATGTCTCTTTTTGTGTACTCTTTTGTAACTGTGTAAAAAAAACACTTTTTTCCTCTCATCTATTCACTCTCTCCCCTTTTCTGCTCTGTCTCTTCATTGGCAAATTGTATGCATGCATATGGTGTGTGCTGTAGGCGAAACTGTTAAAAATACTTCTGTGTGTCTTCTGTGCTCCTAATCGCTTTACATGTTAGCCCCCACTGCATGCCCATTTTAGACTGATTTAACACTGTAATGCTCCACCTAAAATGGAATCACCACATACACTGAGAATAAAGTGATTTCATAGAATTGCTCATGGTCCTGTGGTTCTGCTCTGCTGCCCGAGTGGCCGACTGCCATGCTCATAAAGTTGGTGTCGGAAGCAGGATATCCTGAGAAACATTTCGCAAAAGAGGTACATGCTATGTAGACCAAATCTGCTTTGATCCACCATGGAAATCAGATGTGAAGCAGTGTTCCTGGATTTCGACATCAAACACTGCTGCATGTACAAACTGCTTGTGATTAAAAAATCCAGTGTGCCACATATTCCATACTTTACCCTTAATCGAAGTCAGATAAAGGATATTCATATTTTGCTTTATATTTTTTTAAAGAAGCTGGCATCATATCAATAAATGTAAAAAAGGGCTGTGAACTGAATGTATTGTGTCATTCTAATGATGATAGGGTTGTGCTGTCTAAAAGGAAAACACTGGTAATGTGCTTCAAAGAGATTCTCAAGCACAAGCTTCAATGAAATGTAAATCATGGACCGCCACTTACAAAGTCTGTAACATTCACCAAGTAGCGCTGACTTGCAACGTCAAAATTCAAAGAGCCCCAATATAAAAAAAATACAAAAATAATTATGTCTCATCTACAGTGGTTAGACAATGAAACTGAAACACGTGTCATTTTAGTGTGGGTGGTTTCATGGCTGAATTGGACAATCTTCATTAATTGCACATTGCACCAGTAAGAGCAGAGTGTGAAGGTTCAATTAGCAGGGTAAGAGCACAG
>JAOUQT010000009.1:3387836-3402225 GCA_025769995.1 Xyliphius kryptos | reverse complement strand
ACACTATACAGGGCAATTTAGAGCATTCAATTTACTTTCATGTTTTTGGAATGTGGGAGGAAACCGGAGAACCTGGAAAAAACCCATGCAGACATGGGGAGGACATGGAAACTCCACCTATTTTGGGATTCGAACCGGGAATTAAGGTATTCATAGATTCAAGGTAAACTGAATGCTCTAAATTGCCCGGTATAGTGTGTGTGTGTGTGTGTGTGAGAGAGAGAGAGTGTGTACCCAGTGATGGATTGGCACCCTAGGACAGGGCGCCAATCCATCGCTGGGTACACACTCACTCACACAGCCACACACACACACACACAATACCGCGCGATTTACAGCATTCATTTGACCTTGAATCCATGTTTTTGGAATGTGGGAGGAAACCGGAGAATCCGGAGAAAACCCACGCAGACACGGGGAGGACATGGAAACTTGGGATTCGAACTGGGAATCCCCAGCGCCGAGAGGCAAATGTGCTACCACTAAGCCACCGTGTAGTACACATTAGTATAGATAATCAATCGCTGCACTTAAAGCAGAACCAAATAGCTGGAGAACGTCATGTTGACACTCACACTCGTACCCTCTGATGTGTTTACGTTAACAACGCCGCTGCAGCGCTCAGTGCTTTCCACGTCTACCACAGCAAACAGCAAAGTCATCTGACCCAGCAGCCACATAAAGCAACAGGAATAAAGTGTGTTATTTGTTCTGCCTGCCTCATTAGATCGAAGCCATTGAGGCAGAATGACAGAAATGAAGAGAGGAATAGACAGCGTCTCAGCCTCATTACCTACTTCTAGATCACAAACCCCATTTCCACCATTGTAAATGCTCCAACATCCTATTCATACTGCGTCTGTGGACTCGTATCAATTGGCCATGTCTTTCATACATGTATTGTTCGCAGTAAATAAAGGAGTAATTCACTGGAACAGAGTTGTGTGAACAAAGAGTAAAGGAAAGTGCGATCCAGCATCCAGCCCGTTTCATCAACGCAATCCAGTTTCAATTTCAGACACAGCGACAAACACATTCACACCAAACCCAGGAGCTTCCTGTTGCGGGAGAACCAACCACCACACCACAAATGAGTTTGCCAACATCAAAATAATGAAAACCCAAACATTTGACTTTCAAGGGAGAGGTAGCTCAGTAGGTTAGAGTGTTGAACTGTCAATCAGAAGGTTGTGGGTTCAAATCCCAGGTCCACTGAATGTAGACCAATGTGGGTCCTTGAGCAAGATCCTTAACCCGAATTGCTCCAGGGGGTCTGTATCAACCCTGTGTTCTGTATCTTGGGATATTTGGAAGTCGCTTTGGATAAAAGCGTCTGCTAAATGACTAAATGTAAGTCCAGGTTAGCAGGCTGAGCCGTTCGTCCGGCCGTGACATTATTGACAACAACACACACATCTGAGCGCCTCACATTCGTATCAATGCGTGGTATACATAACATTATATTAAATCATGAAATACAGATTATTAATATGGCTGCGAGCGCCGATCCTGAGGTTCAAACTGTTGGGACGAGACAAAATAGAAAGAAGTAAACTGTGTGAGTAAGTGGAGCATTTTCAATTTTGGGATTTTTCGATTAATGATGAATTCATTATAAGTATGGCGTATGCATCGGTTTTATTGGTATGTGTTGCTGTCTGCTTAGAAATGGAATTTTCGGCTGTTCCGTAATGTTTGCTAGCCTGTCTCCGTGGAGATTATGAATTCATTTGAATTATGAGGTATGGATTAATTTGCACATAGCAGCCTGATGGAAAGGAAAGGTTAACTAGACATATAGTTATTAAACATAAGAGCAGCAAATTTAATCGGTCACTTTAGGGACTGATGCTGAAGGTTTGTGTAAAAGTTGGGTAAAGTGTTTTTTCCGTTTTATTTTTTCATATATATTAAATTAATGTGAATTTAGGTGTACGGATTCATTTGTGGGTAGCACAGTGGCTTAGTGGTTAGCACGTTCGCCTCTCAGCGCCGGGGATTCCAGGTTCCAATCCCGATCTGGGTGGAGTTTCCATGTCCTCCACGTGTCCGCGTGGGTTTTTTTTTTCCGGGTTTTTCGGAGAAAAACATGGATTCCAGGTATTTTTTGGGTGAACATTTTGAGGTGAATTTATTGATGCCAACCACGAGAGGGATAATCGCAAAACCTAGTTTGCAAAAGTAGATTTTTCAAATGATGTTAATTAGAATAAAAAATCAAAATGGTTATAGAAGACCAGTTTAGAAACTATTTTGTTTTCAATAAATGCATTTATAATTAAATTCAATAACGTTGGGGCGAACATCTCGGGCACTGGGCAGATACACTCAGGACAGGGTGCCAATCCGTCGCTGGGCACACATCCACTCTCCACACAAACACACACTATATGGGGCAATTTAGAGCATTCAATTTACCTGGGATCCATGTTTATAGACTGTGGGAGGAAACCGAAAAACCCGGAAAAAAAACCCACGCAGACATGGGGAGGACATGGAAACTCCACCCAGATTGGGATTCTAACCTGGATCTCCACCGCTGAGAAGCCACTGTGCCGCTAGCTGTTATTTTTAACAATGGCTTAAGAATAATAAAATGGGAACGAAGCCCAAAATGTGTTTTTAAGGCATTTATTCATGAAATACACACTTTCAATTTTTCAACAAAAGCGTCCATAAATTTGTAAGAAACTCCAGCCCAGTTTTAAATCCAAAACTCCTGTATGCGTAGCCATGGAAACCAATCTAATTACATGTGCAATAAATAAATCATGATACAGTTTCTGAAAAGCAAAACGACACCATGCTAAGTGCCAGAGTTTTACCCCCCAAAAGAAAACTCACAAATAAAAAAAACATCGACAGTAAAACATTAGTGTGAGCCTCACAGGCACCTCTGAAATTGTAACTTGTGTACGGTGAGGACAAAATAATGTGGGAAACCTGAGCACCGGACAAAAAAACTAAACAAAACAAAACGCAGAAATTGAGTTTTTCGAGCTGAAGCCAGGAACCATCTGAGAAATGTTATATTGCACATTTTTCCTCCTCAGAAACATAAAACATAAACGCAGCACCAAAACCGAAGTGAGATATTCTGAGTCAATGCTGTTCAAGAAACAGCAGGACTGTAGTAACCAAAGTAATAATACACACGTCATCGAACATCCGGTAATAGATTTAGGGGGATAAGACCACATGCAAAAAGACAGAAACGCAAGAAGCCGTACAGTGACACTTTCATTTTAAGCCCTGTATGTTTAAAAAGGAAAAAAAAAAAGATGAATACACATCATGAAAAACGAGCAGGCTTCAGCAAGTTTCCAATTTTTTTTACAGTACAAATAAATACGATCTTAGAAAGTTTGGAGAGCAACGAGAATTTATGGCTCATAAGACGACGATGCCACTGGGAAAGTTGGTCCTGAAAATCATTCACCATTAATACAGTTCAAAATCAACTAAACACAATGCCACGCTTTTCATCAGAATGTTTAGTTAGGTCTGTTTGTCCACTGGGTAATAAACCTGAAACACCTGGCAACCCACAATCACCGTCCAACCATTAGCACCCTTCAATCAGTGTAACCATAGCAATATGGTCTTGATGCAGTCCTTTCAAAGAGGCTTGCAGCTGATGGGCCTTTACAATACCTCTATTATCTATCTATTATCTACCCTTCGGCCTTTTCCTCGGCACGTGTGCACACGCACGCAAACGCACGCACGATTCAGCTTAATGTAAGGTGAGAACATTCGGATACATGAAAACGTGAGAAAGGCGGTTAATGAGAAACACTGTCGAAACCATGTCAAGATGAGACGGACCGGAATTTAAAGGATTTTTTTTTAAGGAATCATTAATGACATAATTAATAATATCCAATTGATTCATATGATATTAGGTGGTCATTAGCATTTTTTTCCATTTAGTCAGTTTCTTGTTTGCTGTTGGTGCAAAGTCTCTGCAAAAACTGCCCCCACTTCGAGAACATGCTAATAAATGGTTATTAAAGATGGCAAGCTCTTCCAAAAATGTGGAGTTAAAAAAAAAAATTAAAAAAAAAAAAAAATTTTTAAAAGTCGGGGCGCCAGTTTCTGCATTCTGGGAATTAGTCACATGTCACGGTGACAAATAGTAACATGATGCATCGTGGAATCATGAAATGGACGGAGCCAATTGGCCAACTTCACTTCAATACTTAACAGCAATATCCAATAATTAATATCTAATTGATTAATTAGATATTAAGTGGTCATTAGCATTTTTTCCATTTAGTCACAGTTTCTTGTTTGCTGTTGGTGCAAAGTCTCTGCAAAAACTGCCCCCACTGGAGAACATGCTAATAAATGGTTATTAAAGATGTCAAGCTCTTCCAAAAAGTGGAGTAAAAAAAATAAATATATATAAAAAAAATAAAATAAAATAAAAAGTCGGGGCACCAGTTTCTACATTCTGGGAACTGGTCACATGTCACGGTGACAAATATTAACATGATGCATTTCGTGTAATCGTGAAATCATGAAATGGATGGAGCCAATCGGCCAACTTCAATACTTAATAGTAGTATCCAATAATTAATAATATCTAATTGATTAATTAGATATTAGGTGTTCATTAGCATTTTTTTCCATTTAGTCGCAGTTTCTTGTTTGCTGTTGGTGCAAAGTCTCTGCAAAAAACTGCCCCCATGGAAGAACATGCTAATAAATGGTTATTAAAGATGGCGAGCTCTTCCAAAAAGTGGACATTTTCAGTCGGGGTGCCAGTTTCTACATTCTGGGAATCGGTCACATGTCACGGTGACATATGTTAACATGATGCATTTCGCATCATCGTGGAATCCTGAAATGGATGGAGCCAATTGGTCAACTTCAATACTGAAAATCTTCTGAAAACTGGATCCGAGACGGACAGCGCCACAGATCTACAGAGTCCAGTCACGTGATCTCTGTTAAAGGACCTTCATATCCAATTTTATTCCCAAAGTTTTTACAATCTGTCCCTTCACTGGTCGAGCACCCTGATGTCCCAAATGAGGTGGAAAAAGAGTGACCACTGTATTTAACAAGAATTATTATGTCGGCCGACCGGAACGCCTCAGTAATACTTAAAACAACTTAAAGGCTTTTTCATAAACAGTGTACAGTGGGATGGTGCGGTCCTGATTTCCAGTTTTCCTCTATTCCTACGTGCTCTGCTTCCTGACCTCACCAGGATAACAGAGAAATAATATAACACAAAAAAAGGCATCGATTTTTCCTTTTTTTCAGGCAGGCTGGAGGGAACACCTTTGTTAGAAAATTCTAGAGCACCAGACACATCGAGAAAATAGCGATAGAGATTCGTTATACCATCCACTGCTGAACTGAACAAAGATTGTAGGAAGGGTATAAAACATTAGCACCATTGGTCAGCCCAAAGCGAAAGAGAACCAGTTTGCACCGTGGTAAAGGATGAGGAGGAGCAACAGCCGAGTCCATTTTTGTCATCAGGATCTGTACTCACGAGTACAGCACCGAGCGTGAAGTCCACTTAACCATTTAATGCTTGTGTGTCACACACGGGAACATCTTTACACCCACGCTGTATACAAAATGAGCATTCGCTTATCTGTGTAAACGAATACAGATGAAAATAACAGTAAAAAAAAAAAAACATGAGTTCAAAAAAACCAACCCAACTTAATAAGAAACAAGTTCATAACATGCGGCAGGACGGAATCTTACACGTTATTAAGACATCACAGACGTAAAACCAAAGTCAAAATGTAACAGGCAAGAGATATGAGGCTAAACGTAAAAGGCCAAAACACGCGGTCGAACCCGAAGGCCGTATGATGAGGAGATTTGGTCAAGCTGGTTACGTTAACCCGTGTGAAAGTGGCACGCAGCATGCGGCAGAGACTTCGCTTCACCACGTACGTGTGTTTTCATATCAAAACCGATTGTTTCATCAGCAAAATTGGACCGCCGAGGAGAGCCCTTTAAAAACGCGCTCTCGGTTCAGATCAGCCGAGTTCGATAAACTCTTCATAGCGCAGGCCGCAGTAAGGAATCGGGTTCGTTCACTTAAGATCCTCAGATACAACAGAACCGCGTGTGTGTGTGTTTGTGTTTTTATAAAGAATGTACAAAAGATTCCTGAAAAAGCTTCGGATTTTAAAGGCTTATTCTGAACTGTACAAACTTTTTCTATTAAATTAGAAGTACGAATTGTCATCTCTGCCTTTTGTCTTTCACACGCAGCTTGCCGTACAGAAAACACCGACAAATCAGCCTCGAATGCTACAGGTAGCAAATTATAAGACAACGGTTGGTATGAATGGATTACATTCGTTCTGTTGAGGTGCGGGCTGCTAAAGCTTCAGCGCAAAATGTTTATCACTGCTCATGAATGATAAAAGCCTTTATATTGCATATATGGTTTAGAGATTCGGATACGGGAGAAGGGATTGAGACAAAGCTGCTTGTTGATGGCGTTTAAAACGTAGGTGAATGCACACGACATGGCCAAAAGTTTGGGACCCCCTTTACTGTAAACTATTTCATAATGCTGGGTATAAGTTTCTCTTGATTGCTAAAATGACCTCTACTTTTTAAAGGGACTTCCATGGGAATCACATTTTGGCGCCTATTTACCAGACTCTCAAGTGGTGGCTTATAAAAGTAGCAGTCAAACAACTGGACACGCCCCCTTGTCTATTTTCTCTACTTACCATAGAGTTGGATTTTGTCGTTTTACAATTATAGACTGTAATCCATCGGTTTACTTTTTTAGTGTTAGTCCCGTTGGTTCTCCGTTCTTTATTAGCCAGAACGGGTGTAATTTGGGTGGTGGATCGTTTATGGTCAGTTCTGCAGTGACACTGATGCAGTGAGGGGGTTTTTAGTGCAGCAGTGCTGCTGTAGTTTCATGTAAACATCTCCGTGACACTGCTGGTGGTACTATTAGGGTCCACAGTATGTCCTGCAGTCCACAAACAGATGGACTACAGTCTGGAATTGTACAACTACAAAGTCCATCTTCACTGTAAATGGAAAATTCTCAAAGTCTATTTAATGTCGAAAATGTATATAAAAAGGTGGTAAAACACGCAAGTGTTAAATATGCCTATTAATAATTGTTTAACAGGAATTTTAGTAACTTTCATTTCTTTTTGGCTAAACGGCTCTTTAAAGGGTGACGCTTGCCAACCCGACCGATTCAATCCTTTTTTAGTAGGAAGTGTTGTTGAGTACAAATGTTAAACCTGACAAAGTTAGCTTTCCTGCTGCACTTCAGTTTAATGCGAGCAGGCTGTGTGAGGCGTGCCTTTAAAGACAAAACCTACGCACCTAGGTATGGATTTTCAGACGATCTAAATCTCAGCAGTCAATGAAACCAAGCTGTTGATCCTAGACAGATCCACTTCACAATGATGGCACTTGAAGTTCATCAAGGCTGCTCTAGCGGGGCCGAGTGGGCGGTGACATCTCCTAACAGAGCCATGCAAAAGGGATGAACTGGTATTTGTAGGTCTTTTTTAGGTGCAAGATGTTCCTAGGGACAAAAATAATAATAAATCAGCGACACAGACTTGAGAGGTAGTAATAACACATGGTTAAGTATTATGCCTGTTTTTTGTTATAAGCTTTAGATATTATTATATGTGACTGACAACATGGGCAGATCTAGGCGCCAATAAACAACCCTCTTTTTGGTAAGCGTCAAACGCGACCTGAATGAGATACTCAGACCGGAAAGAGAGCGGTACCGTAGGAGCCACTGTAGAAACACTACTTGTATTCCTTTTATTGATAAAAGGAACATGACCAGGTCTTGGTCTGTATAGATCTTATGATGATGTCAGACACCCAGAACGATATTTTCAACGTGTTAGTGCTGAAATCCCAAATTGCCCCATTGGATTTCATCATATAGTCGTTTTGGGTTTCAAGGACTTTAGATTTTAAATCAATATTAATGGTTTTTGTTCCCACAGTGTAAAAAACCCACAATTTTTCCTTTAAAAACAGAGTTTTTTCAGTATGTCCAAGTCTACTGCTAATACATTATTCTCAATAAAGCCCCCCAAGATGAATCAGGGATGATGCCCAACTCTTGGCCATGCATGCCCAAATCTATTAAGACCGTCTAAAGCAACCTTCTGACTTCAGCTACCATGTATTTTCTTAATTATTGTACACCTGATGAGAGTAGAGTCCAGTTTTGCATTATTAATATGCTCCAAGTTCATGATCCATCAACTGTAACAGCTCAAAAGATGTCTAATTATATTTAGCGTAAATGTTTTCAAGGGCAATTAGTCATTTAGAGTCCGGCTCTCGGTATCATCTCAATGCCAGCGTCCCACGTAAACATAAATACAGACCGGAATAATCTTACTCTCTGTGCCCCTTAATACTCATGTATCTGCTACTTTGAAGGAATGTTTGGTGAAAATACTGTTTTAAATGTACACCAGGTATTTCCCGCCAAAAGTCTAGTTGACGAACCGATGGCATGTATGTTTGTTCTCCCATGAGGTGGGTGGAAAAACAAAAAAATACTTAATTACATTAACCAGACGGGTTCATTGAATAAATATATTCAAATTTCATTTGAATAAATACTAAAGTAAATCTAATAATAAAACAAATCCATTTCGTTACCAACTGCCTCAGTCCCTCAGTACCAGAGTGGTGTTTTGTAAAACAACGTCTGGAGGCAAAACGTACACAATAGGGCATGATGGGATATTAAAAGCCATGGCAAAAAGTATACGTAAACACATATACCCAGCCAGAACATATAAATGGCCACTTTATTAGGTACAGCTATGTGTTTCTAGACTCCACATACAATACAGACGCACTTTAGGGTTTGAGAATTTACCGTCTCTCCATGTACTTTGTAAGACCCCTTTAGTCTGTTCTCAAATGATCAGAACCCAACGGGTTCTGAATACAAATTTTTGTTTAAAATATTATTTGGGTGGTGGATTCTAAGCATTTTTCCTGGATAACTAAATAGATGGTAGTTAAGTGTTGCACTGGACTGGGAGTTAACGTTAATTGTGGTACCATCTTCATGACAGCTGGACAGAGAATAATCCACCAATCAAATGTCCAGACGTCCAGACATCCAACCACCGGCATAATTTAGGCCGCGTCCTGTGAGCACGGATGGTGGATTATACGAATACAAACTGTGCAGAAATATATAAACTACTGTCTCTGATTTTATTTGATTTATTCTTTAAGGTGGTGCAATAATGTAGATGTAGGTGAATGTACAGTGGTCAGAAAATTCCAGCAGCACTGACCCTGTTCATCTCACACACCACCATGCGGTGTGTCTGCACCGGTCCTGACTTTTTCGTGAACCGAGTAATGGGGCGCACAAAGTATTTCAAACCCCAGACATACCGCAGTATGTAGTATAATAAGTGGATCTAATTAAATAAAAGAAGGAGGCAGGTGTAATAAAGTGACCAGTGTGTCTACACACACAAACATGTAGAACAAATACTGCCTGTCCGAAACCCAACGAGTAACCTCTGTACTTTTGCTTGTTTTCGGCTGTACCCACCACAATGACAACCACCATACATGCCCAGGTTAATCAACCACCTTTAAAGTGAGTGGTCAACAGGTGCACATTTAAGTTTTTTATCTCAAGCCTTTACAACGCATGTTCGGAACAGTCTCTGTTGTTCATTCTCTCTTGCACTCGCACATTCGCTCATCCTTCCAATTGATTCATCAGTTATCTCTCTTGCATGGTTGTAACAATTTCTATGTACAACGTAAATTACACATAAATTACTACACAAACATTTGTCTATTCACAAATCCACCGTCGTTGAGAATGCGCCGCGCCGAGCCGATTCCCGACTCAAACCTGGAATAATGTTTCCCATCGCACTGTTGTGTTTCCTGCACTCCCAGGACTGGATCGAGCAACTGAGACCGGACCTGAAAAACAGTGGGCAGTGAAGAACTGGGTCTCTCTGCTGAACGCGGCATGACGGGACGCCCACTCAGGAGTGCACACACACAGTGGAGCCTCTTTGCTTGTTGAAGTGGGAGTGATGTTCCTCGGTTAAAAAAAGGAAATTCATTCTCGCCTTGTTTCTTAAATAAACAGAGCAACGGTAGAGTCTTGGATCTGTGTCTCTCTTCTTTACAAAAGTATAAATATATGTTTTCTCTTGGTTTTTCACATATGAAGGACATAGCAGATTAGGAACTCCTGCAGCTGTTCGGTTTGGCTAGTGCACCAGAGGAACAGTAAATGAGCTGGTATTGGTTGTTTGCTGGCTCGTGTCTGAATTGACTTGTGGGACTGGGGTGTGTTTGGTGTGTGCCGTTGATAGTCTCTGCATAAATAGTGTGCCACACAGTCCTGGGCCAAAACAACCATTCTGTCCAACTACAGCAAATCCATTTTGGGTCTGTAATGCAGGAGCAGCGGCGATTTCTGGAAAGAAAGAAAGAAACATGCATGTTCACGCACACACACACACACACACACACACACACACACACACACACACACACACACACAAATGCGATTGGAGACTGCTGAAGGTCAGAACAGACAGCAAGCTCTGGCATCCATCAGCTAATTTGTGCTGCAGCTCTATGAAGGTTACACAAATCATTAAAGTCCAAACAAAAAGAATAAATGAATTAACAGTTATTTTGTTTGTATGTTCAGAACTGACTGTGGAGCAAATGTACAGACTAATTACTTTAGATCTTTTTTATTTCATTAGACGTTAATTAAATAAGTGAATACCATGAACTGCCAATTAAAAAAAACCCACTAGAACTGTAAATCCATATATGTATAGAATACAGTAAATACAAAATCCACAAGGAAAGATATTTCCATCTAAGAACATGGGTTTGAAGAAACTATGGGTTAGAAAACTGACACTAAACATCGTAATATTATAAATGTATTTGTGAAATTTGCTCTGTGAGTTTCATGTTATTTAATGTGAAGGACATGAATTCAGGAAAGATGACGTTCCTGGGTGAAGAACCACGGTGACTGACCAGAAACATTTAGATATTAAACATTAAGATGGAAAAACGAATCAGTTATTCTGCTTAGTACTGTGTACAATGTTGTAATTGTTTTATAATCTCTATGAATAAAGAGTAAAATCTTTGTTCAAAACCTTAAATCTCCGAAAGTTCTTCGCTGATAGCTTTAAATATTTTTTTAACATTCTATTCAAATACTTTATTTTCATTTTGATTAGTTATTTAATGTGTGTCATCGTTATAGCGACTGTTGTACACCGATCTGAGGCGCTTGTCGTCTAGCAACTGGCGCATGAGGAGAGTGGAGGGGAAGGTTCTGGGCGCATGGTGTATAGCGATTGGCGTGCGGGTAGAGTGGAGGGGAAGATACAAGGCGGCTATTGTGAAGCTAATGCTGTATGGCAACGCATGCTACGAGTTACACGTGAACAGCAAAGAAGACTAAATGTGACCCTTCCCACAGCACCGCTTTGTGTATAGCGACTGGCGTGTGGGTAGAATGTGGGGGCACACCTGAGGGGTTTGGAGTATAGCAGTTGGCACATGGGTAGAGTTTAGGGGGAAGGCGTGAGGGGCATGGCATTTAAATATAAGGTTAGTTTAAATATATACACTGAAAAACGATCCCTTCAAGACGCGAGGCAATTGCCTTTTTACTTTCCTGTTGTTAGCAAGTTCTCCCCATGAGGTCCTCAGCCAGAAATGAATATAAAAACAGTTTTAACGTCACGACATGATCTGATCTCAAAACGTTACACTCCGTGAACAAATTGTTTACCTTGAATCTCCATCTTGTCACCACAACAAATTTCAGTGTATGGTCCTTGCCCAAGATTTCTTCATTGCATAAAATGTCCAGCTGCAAATTGAACACACACACACACACACACACACAAACGGCTGCTAAGCAAAGCATAACATACTGACGCACCACTGCCTCCTGAATACAGCTGACTGCAAGCCTCACGTCAGACCATTCCCCCCTCACCCGTACGTCCAGTGCATGTAAACTGAACTGCTTCCCGTTTAAATCAACTAAATGCAAATATTACATTAGAACTGACCGAGTCAACAAAAAGTGCAAAGAAACAGACAATCCAGTCTGGTAATAAAACATTACCTACACCAATGACCATTTACTGGACGGTGATTTTACATGTTCTTGACCCTACAACCTGATGGGTTGTGTCAACATCATCATGTGATAATAAGACAAGTGTTTTAACCCAACACATTGCACAGGTGTTTTATTCAAATGAGCAGATTGATTGCAATAATTTGCCCCCCACCCAACGGTCCATGATCTGGTGTCTGCAACTAAACATGCAGATAATACAGAAGGTTTATGAGCTGCTAATTCCGAGTTTAATGCATTTAAATAAATAATTCATATTTCAGTAAAATACAAAAAATGACTTTAAATGATTAAATCTCACCAAAAAAATACAAACACCACCAAATCTTGGTGCCGCAACATGAACATTTTAAAACACAAGCCTTTTGAGCATAAAGGGCTGATTGTGTGGTAATAAAGTGCATGTAGAGATGTATGACCCAAGTCTGGAAAAAAAAGAACCTGGAGCAGAATAACCACAGCCCCCCCTGCTGGAGGAGCCAATAATGAAAATTAAACACGTTACTATTTTACACATCTTGAACAAAAGACTAATAAGCTCCACAGAAAAGCTAAACACACCGCTGCAATCACCAATTTGCAGTACAGCCTTGATACCCGTTTGTTTCATTAACTTTCTTTGTTCTTTACTGTGGGAAGGCAAATTGCTTCACCAGTCTGAGCTATTTTGAGACTTCATTATGATTGCCAGCAACAATGACTAAATGCTCAATCGAGAACAAAAGACATCTGACGGCTATATTCCAGCGAACAGAGCTCAGACGGAGCCCACCCACAGGCTTTTCATGAGAAAAATGGGTGAATGGAGATAATGATTAGTCGGGTTCCGAAGTTGGCCGCCAGATTCGAGCCGCAGTGCTCCTGACAGCCAGCCTGATGCATGACGGGGAGCAAATGATGGTACAGAGGCTCATTTCCAGTTAAAACATGGTGGAAAACCTTAACCGTACACCGTGCTGCGACTCGTAAAGGGGAACAACACGAAGAAGAAAAGTTCACAAAGGAAACAGGACTCAGCGTCACAACAGCAGCAAAACACTAAAACGCACCACCGGGGGTCTTTCTGAAATAAAAGAGTAGCTGTTAAGCTGACGAAGCTGTTACTAATTTGGGTGGAAGGTAGAGGACATGATTTTTTTTTTTTTTAATAGTACCACATGGACTCACCTCGTTGAATGATGTCAGGTTGAGCTTCTTAGCGATGAATTTCTTAAGGTGAAGGACAGTGGCCTGAGCCGAGCATCGGATCCACTTGCGCTTGAGTCCACGCAGCTTACTGCTGTTACACTCCAGACAGATACTCACCTGAGGAAACCACGAGAACAATCAAGCAAGAGCAAGAGTAATGATTCGGGAAGGAAGCCAACAAACGAAGGGAATCCGTCTCATTAAACTGCAGTCCAGCGGCCGATTCCCTACAAAAGCACTGCATCCCCTTTAACCTTGAATTAAATTCAAGGTTAAACTCCTGCATTATGAACTAAAATAAATTTTATTTATTAAAATGCTAGGTCACATTTTTTACAGAGTAGATTTACAAAAGCATCACATACGGGGAAAAAACACACAATGTGAAATGAAAAGCCAGGCTTTAAAATGGACAGTACAGTTAAAAAGAATCCACAGAATGACACCCTGAATTGATTTATTGTAATCGGGGTGTGATTTAATGCCATTGTCATTGTGTCTACGGCTGCTGTGATTGGTCGACATAAATACGTCAACATCGATATTTTATGTCCAAAAGTTTTGAGAACTTAAAAACCGCAAGCAAAAATGTCTATTTTGTTCACTGCACATTTTTTTGCTTGCACTTTCTCTCACGTTTGGTTTTTGTATTTAGGGACAGTTTTAACGGGTGGGCGGGATCTAGACTATAATTGGCTGCTAGAGATAAGTCCAGCTCACCCAGCCATGCTACCCATCCGGCTACGTCAGCGAATAAACGCGAAAAGTGTTTTGTTTTTGAAAAATGAGTTGAGAGTTTGTTTACTTCTAATCAGCTATTTTTAATTTTCATTATTTTATTTTCCAGTCCCACTTTTTAAAATGTGTTCATCCACAATAGTGTAGCATGGCTGGGTGGGCGGGGCTTATCTCGAGCAGCCAATTACTGTCTAGATCCCGCCCACCCGTTAAAACGGGTTCTAAATACAAAAATCGAACGTGAGAAATTTTTAGACGCGAGGGGGCGATAGAGAGAGGCGCAGGCGA
>JAOUQT010000009.1:3365855-3378262 GCA_025769995.1 Xyliphius kryptos | reverse complement strand
TGCCAGCTGTGCCAGCAAGAAGGTTTGCCGTGTCGGTCAGCACAGTGTCCAGAGCATGGAGCAGATACCAGGAGACAAGCCAGTACACCAGGAGACATGGAGATAACATCCGCCGCCTCATCAGGAGCATGCCCAGGCATTGTAGAGAGGTCATACAGGCACGTGGAGGACACACACTACTGAACCTCATTTGAACTTGTCTTGAGGAATTTTCACTGGTTTCCTCCCACAGTTCAAAAACATGGATTTAAGGTAAATTGAATGCTCTAAATGACGCTGTATAGTGTGTATGGGTGTGTAACTGTGTGCCCAGCGATGGATTGGCTTATCTGCCCAGCACCTGAGATGTTCTCCCCTGGGTGGGCATGGGGAACCCCACAGTGACCCTAGTAGAGGAATAAGCGGACGATAATGGATGGATGGAAATATGTTTGAAATGGGGTTCATTATTTTTAATATTTAATAATGTTCCATTTTCATTCCTAAAATGCGTCCGTTTAAAGAAATGCTTTACCTCAACCCGCGTGACATCAGCGAGTCTCCATCATTAGACCGCGCCACTGAAAAAATGCCGGCTGCAGCGAAGCCAAAAGACGGGGAGCGGAGCTTCAGAAAAGTTTTTAAAAGCCAAAAGAATCCAAAGTTACTTTAAATTGGTTAAAGACAAAAAAAAATAATGGTATATCATGGCAGCACCAACGTGATGCATGAACATCTTGAACGAGGACGCTCTTTAAAGCTGGTGCAACTTTCTAGTTGTTTTTTTTTTTTTTTTTTTTTTTTTCCCCCCCCCCATTAAAAGAGACTGACTTGTACCCTGGTAGAATTTGTAGCTATTTTGGTAAATGTTTAGATTACATTTTTTATTTTGTTTAGTTACTATGCTGGAGAGTAAAATTTTGCGGTTTGTTGTCAAAATAAAAAAAAAATTTTTTGGAAGAAAAAAAATCATTAAGACTAGTCGACTAAGTTAAAAAAAAAAAACAAAAAAAAAATTGTCTAGTGGCAGCCCTAGCTGTCTATCTTTTTTATTGGGAATTTTGCATTTTCTTTTCACCCACAAAAAAAAATTTCTCAGCTCTTTCTAATAAAAATAAGAAAGATGCATTGTTTGGAATTTTGTTTTGTAGATTCTTTACACATACTGCACCAATCAGCCCAATTACAATGTTAAAAATGAAAATGCATGAGTGTGGACATTGACACCAATATAGTTGATTTGTACACCATAAAAAAAATTGTCAAAATGAATAGAAATGGCTTGAAGCCACGGTAAGTGAATCGACCAGCTGAAATGAACAGGGTTTCTTCCTGGAAGCTTTTAAAGGAAACACTTATGAATCTCTTATTTAATACCTATTATGTAAAAGACACCAAGCCTTCTCATAACTCATACGAATAACCAAACTTTAATGGTTTGAATTTCACACCATCTTAAACAGGACTTGCAGGTAGAAATTTGACTCAATCGCAGGACAAATCGATCAGACTTTTTCCCCAAAAGGACCAACATGTTTCCCAAACATGACCTGCGAGTAAAAAGCCAGATCCAGATGCACCCATCTCGTGTTTTGTGTAAGCAGAAGAAGCTTCACCTGTTCAAAAGCGCGATTTCCTGACATCACACAAACAGACGGCGGCTTAGGTTCGACTGAAAGCCTTGAAGCAGTCAGTATGTCAGTAATAGAAACACAACACAAACCCACGCAGACCACAATTACACCCAACATTCTGAACCTGCCATTTTTCAAATGAAACAAATATCTGCCTCCATGAACCGTGTGTATGACAAAGTGTACAGCTCATTAAAGAAAAAGCAAATCTGAAGCCCGTCAGTGCAACCCACGAATATAATCACGCACGCAGGACTTTTCTGCACAGATTCAGATTCACTTATTTACTCCGACATTTAAAAAAAAAAAAAAAGAAGCATGTTACATCAGAACACCACAAAAAGTCAACTGAAACAACAGATATATGGATGAAAACATGGTATTTGAAAGACCCCCATGTCAAAAACAAACACCTTTTTAGAAATGAACAGAAGGACACTAAATGGACAAAAGTTTGGAGGACCTTTGAATTACACCAACAGGTGCTTCCATTGCATTTACTAAGGGTTTAAGCACAAAGTGTGTGATTCATTCATTTATTTATCTTACGATTCGGAAGGTGTGGTAGCTAAGCGGTTAAGGTGTTGGGATCGCAATCTTAGGGTTGTGGGTTCAAATTCCAGGGTCCACTGAAGTAACCAATGTGGGTTCTTGAGCAAGACCCCTAACCCTCATTCCTCCAGGGATTCTGTATTGCCCCAATTATTAAGTGTGATACTTGTAAATCACTTTGATAAAGTTATAAAAGCGTCTGCTAAACGACCAAATGTAAATGCTTAATCCTCTGCAGATTTCTCTTAGGGTAGGTCCAGCTGGTGTGCATACTCACCGATGACAAAAATCCCACCGATTGGTCTATAACTGGCTTTATATAGTGCGACAAAACGTTTAGGTTTTATGTATTTTATTGTTGGGACCGTTCCCAACCACTTTGTGACCTTTAGAGTTGTGTTGTCATAGTGATATAATCAGAAACGTTTAAATGTGAAAATTTAGAATGCCAAATATTGGAACATTCTTAACAACTGACAATTTAGAGTGGTGGTTGTCATAGCGATGCTCCATCCCCTGGATCGCCGCTCGCAAATTGGCTCTGCTTCACAGCACTAACAGTTCCCACTCTTTGGGAAGGCTTTCTACAAGATTTTATATTTTTTACCGAAGAGAATTCGGAAGGTGAGACACTAATTTTGGACAAAAGGGCCTGAATCGCCACCTCCATTCGCGGTTGTCCCAAATGTATTAGAAGAGACTATTGAATGAGGCAGTAAAGACCTTGCACACCAACCTCACCTCACTATGCCATTATGGACTTTATGCGTTTTGGATCCTGGGACATAATAATGCTATAACAGCATGTGGTCCTTCCCCAAAATGTTCCCACAAAGTATGTATTTATTCCACAAAGTATAAATGTATTTTTGAGGGTAGGTGATGTAACTTGCACCTGATACATGAAGCGAAGGAAAGCATTCTCTCTTGGTGGGACCATTTTCATACGAAAACGTATTGACAGTAATGGACATCAGCTGCTCCTTATTCATAAATACCAGGAAACCTTGTGAAATCAAACCGAACATGCTGCATTGCCACAGCGCTGGAGAACATAACAGCTTCCCAATGACACCCTCTTGCATCACTTTATGGCCTTTATTTCCAAAAGTTAACATGTTATTAGATGTTTTTTTGTTATGAAATACATGCTTTTAGACTTAAAGTTGTTGTTTTTGGATGCTTTTCTAAATAATTGGGTAAATACCAACAGTTGGTGATGTATTAAATTTACGACTATAACATTACGACGATAGTATGTATAGTGTGGAGAAAAATACTAATACCCATCATTGATCTTGATGTAATGATAGAGACAAAGTACACCGTCTCAAAAGCATGTCAGCAATAATAATGGATTGTCGTTCAATCGTTCACTGAGCGCTTAGCATTTTATATAATGTGAAGAGCAAAACTTTTTTTTCGTGAACTGTTTGATGTATCGACACACCGGCACCTCAGAAGGACAACAAGCCCGACTTGTTGGCTCTGGTGGGTTTGAGGCCACAAAAAGAATCGACTCTTCGGGTTTAACTTTGCCCGTCCTTTAACTTTTTGGGTAAAGTACGAGTGAAAAGCAAACATTTAGGAGCTTAAAAGCAGTGTATGCATGCGGGAGAACCATGTTTTTTCTCACACATTAATGCAATACAGACACGGACTTCAGCTGCTTTAGATTCACACATACCACAAAACCTTGTGAAATTAAACCGAACATGCAGCATTGCCTCAGCGCTGGGAAACATAACCGCTTCGCCATGACATTCTCTCAGTTTGCATCACTCTATGGCCTTTATTCCAAAGGTTATAGGTACTTATTTTAAAGATCTGTTCATGTCATCGAGAAGCTGCTTTAGATCTAAACTAGTTGTTTTTGGAAGCTTTTTAAACTGTTCAGTTAACTGAGGTCATTATGCAAAGATATATCGCACAACAATAGAAAAACACCTTTGAAGTCACAATACCAACAGACTATTGTATATATAGTGTAGACTAATATCTATTATTGATCGAGACAAATCACACGTCTCTCAAAAGCACGTCAGGAATAATGATGGATTACTGTTCAATCGTTCACAGGACATTAAGCGCTTAACATTATATATGACATTTGGCCATTTTGCAGACGCTTTTATCCAAAGCGACTTACAAGTATTCCAACGTAATGATTGGGGACAGAACACAGGGTTGATACAGCATCCCTGGGGCAATGGGTTAAGGGTCTTGCTCAAAGACCCACATTAGTAACTTCAGTGGACAGGGGATTTGAACCCACACCCTTTAGATTGCTAGTCCAACACCCTAACCACCTCCTCAGAAGGAGGACAAGTCCAACTTGTTGACTCCGGTGGCTTTGGAGCCACAAAAAGAATCGGCTCTTTGGGTTTAACTTTTTGGTTAAAATCAGAGTCAAAAGGCAACTTTTTAGAGCTTGAAAGTGGCGTATGATCGAGAACCCTGTTTTTTCTTACGAAAAAGTATTCACAGTAATGCAGAACAGACATGCACCGCTTCGCCAGGACCTTCATTCTCAGTTTGTATCATTCAAAAGTGAACAAGTTATGGCTAGATATTTTAAAGATTTATTTATGTAATTGATTAACTGATTCAGACTTAAACTAGTTGGGTGCTTTTAACTGTTGAGTTAACTGAGGTCATTACTGAGGGTATATACAAAGATATAACTGCACAATAATAAGTAAAAGAAAAGTCATCCCAATAGTTGCTGATGTATTAAAGCTATATAAACAATGTGAATATAGTATATATAATGTGGAGAAAAATACTAATACCCATCATTGATCCTGGTGAAGTGATAGACAAAGCCTACACTGTCTCTCAAAAGCATGTCAGCAATAAAGAAAGATTATTGTTCAATCTTTCACAGGACATTAAGCTCTTACCATTTTATATATTGTAAAAAGCAAAGTTTTGTTTTTCTTTACTGAACTGTTCGATGTATCGACACACCGGCGCCTCAGAAGGAGAACAAGCCCGACTTGTTGGCTCCGGTGGCTTTGGAACCACGAAAAGAATCGGCTCTTTTGGGTTTAACTTTGCCCGTTCTAACTTTTTGTTTAAAGTCAGAGTCAAAAGGCAACTTTTTGGAGCTTTAAAGCGATGTATGATAGAGAAGCATGTTTTCCTCCTCGAGAACATTCCAGGCTTCTGAGGTGGGAAAGAGGACTGGTTCCCCCACCATGCAACACACCTAACGCAAAAAAGGCAAGCCGTGGATGGCAAATCCACACAAGGGCAAGAGAAATGTACTACTGACAAACTCACAGCGAGTCTAATAAACACTTTCTGGCACAGAAGACACGCTGAAGCGGGTGAAACAGCAGGGCCCGCTTCGCCATCCCCGGCAGCACGAGCACATACGTGCACACATATAACAACACGTATAGCATGCATAGCTGCCAGCAAGCGACAAGAACCGGAGAATAAATAAACCCCCCGATCAAAATCAGAATTTGGCCGGCAGACGCATTAGTGTGGCAGTGTGTAAGGGTCGGATCGAGTTAAACAAACTAACCTGTTTATGAAGACAGCGGCTTCGGGGATTTGGGCTGAATCCGAGTTAAATCCACTATCAGTAAAACAAAGAGGCGAAAATGCTCGAGCACTTCCGATGCAGGCCGAAACCCAGGAGTTTGGCGCGCATGCGCACATGACCGGGCGCTTGACTGGGGGTGTGAATCCAGTTTCACCCGAGTGGGTTTTTTTTTATTCATTTCTTTTTTCATTTGACATTTTGTGACAATCATGATGACAAAAGAAAGAACATGAATTTGAGAAATAGTAAATTATAATAATAAAATATACAGCCGTGTATAGAAGTCAAGTTGACTGGATTAAATAAACAATTAAAGGTATAGAACTAATCAGAAACAACAAATAAAAATAACCAAAATATACGAATAAAGCCAGGGCGTCACGGTGGTTAGCATGCTCTCCTCTCAGCCCTGGGGATTCCCAGTTCAAATCCCAATCTGGGTGGAGTTTCCATGTCCTCCCCGTGTCCACGTGGGTTTCCTCCCACAGTCCAAAAACATGGATACAAGGTATTTTTGAATGCTGTATAGTGTGTGTTTGTGTGTGTGTGGCTGTGTGAGTGACTGTGTACCCAGCAATAAATTGGCGCCCTGTCCTGGGTGTATCTGTCCAGCGCCCGAGACGTTCTCCCCTGGATGGGCATCGGGAACCCGACCGCGATTCTAGTACAGGATTAAGTGGAAGATAATGAATGAATGAATAATATAATATAAAGCTGTGTAAAGAAGTCAAACTGACTGGATCAAATAAACAATTAATGGTATAGAACTAATCAGAAACAACGAAATAAAAATAACCCAAATATACAAATAAAGCCAGGGCGACGATGGTTAGCACATTTGCCTCTCAGCGCTGGGGATTCCCTGTTTGAATCCCAATCTGGGTGGAGTTTCCATGTCCTCCCCATGTCCTCGTGGGTTTTCCTCCCCCAGTCCAAAAACATGGATACGAGGTATTTTTAATGCTATAAATTGCCCTGTATAGTGTGTGTTTGTGGATGTGTGAGCGATGGATTGGCTCCCTGTCCTGGGTGTATCTGCCCAGCGCCTGAGACGTTCTTCCCAGATGGGCATGGGGAACCTCACCGCGACCCTGGATGTCTTGTCAAAAAGTTTGTTTTGATATTTAAAAAATTAAAAATTCCAGCACAATTTTAAAAGCGATCATATAAGTATAATAGACCAAAGTACGTCATAGAGATGTACAATGTATAGGTACAATGTAATAAATAGTGCCTCAGTCATAAAATTGGGTGTTTTCTTTAGACCAGTTGTACAAGATCAAGTACCAAGCCATGCATTTGACAATTGCATGCCTTTGTGAGAACTATTTGGGGAGGAGTCGCCTCTCTTTTAGCATAACTATACACAAAAGTTCCAAAAAAAAAGGCAGTTGGGCGAGTTTGATGTGAAAGACCTTTTGGGCTTCCCCAAACTGTTCTGCTGCATACAACAATCCAAAATACACGACAAGCTAATGTTTTATACACCTGTGGCAACGAGACTTAAAAACAACATTAAGTTGTATTGATTAAGATGTGTCTCAATACTTTTGTGCTGATAGTGTATATCAGTTCTAGAACATTTACTTTCATTTAAACAAGAAAGCTAATATTTGTGCGGGTTCCTTTAAATGTGACCTTTGGGGGATAGAATGAGTGGAAGTAGGGGGCCTATCCCATCCCTTACTTGAAATAAAGATGTGTTTATTTCAGTAAAAGTGGAATTACTTCAGAGAAGTCCAGATCTTGAACAAAAGCGCGCTGACGCGTCAGTCACGAGATTGTGGGCGTGGTTACAGAGATCAACACGGTCTTTCACACTGTACCTGTTCTCCTTCTTGTACAGATTACTGTTTAACAACCGAAGTTCAAAAACACAGCCTCGGTGACCCGCCGTGTTGTTCCTGCTGCTTTTGCTTCATGATTAATGGAGAACGCACTGATACTGCACTGACTCTGAACTCTGAGGCGGAATGACACCGGCGTTTCAACTTTACCGAACACGATGGTTCATCTTATTCGTGCTTTGTCTTTTAAACTGTTCCAATTCAGTGGTGAGTAACAGAATTATTCTTAAAATCGGTTCTTCATTTATTCGTTCATTCATTATCTTCCACTTGGTACTCTACCAGGGTCGGTGGAAGGGGGGGGGGGTTCCCATGTCCAACCAGAAGAGAAGGTTTCGGGTGCTGAGCAGATACACCCAGGACAGGGCGCCAATCTGGGCACACTCACTCACACACACACACACAGACTATATAAGCCAATGTAGAACAGTTCATTTAGCTTGAATTCATGTTTTTGGACTGTGGGAGGAAACGGTAGAACCCAGAGGAAACCCATGTGGAGATGGGGAGGACATGG
Source organism: Xyliphius kryptos (assembly GCA_025769995.1). Taxonomy (NCBI): domain Eukaryota; kingdom Metazoa; phylum Chordata; class Actinopteri; order Siluriformes; family Aspredinidae; genus Xyliphius; species Xyliphius kryptos. The sequence continues at coordinate 3,370,177 of JAOUQT010000009.1, read as the reverse complement.
AAACTCCACCCAGATTGGGATTCGAACCAGAATCCCCAGCGCTGAGAGGCGAACATGCTAACCGTTAAGCCACCGTGCCGCCCTCTTCTTCTTATTGTTATTTTTAGGGTAAAAGTCCTACAGGCACCAAACTTGGACGGTAGGTACAACCGCTATGCAACCTCTACCGTGACAAAAACCACACCGATTGGCGTATAATTGGCGCTATAGTGAGACAAAACGTTTTTAACCCCAAAATTTCATGGGGGTGGGGGGAAGGGTCATGTCCAAGCTGGGGAGAATGTTTTGGGTGCTGAGCAGATACACCCAGGACAGGGCGCCAATCTGGGCATACTCACTCACTCAGACTATATGCACATGCACAGACTATATGGGGCAATTTAGAACAGTCCGTTTATCTTGAATCCATGTTTTTGGACTGTGGGAGGACACCGGAGAACCTGGAGGGGCAGATATACTCCGGAAAAAATCCATGTTTTTGGGATTTGGGAGGAACGTGGAGGAAAGCCATGCGGACACAGGGAGGGCATGGAAACTCCACCCAGATTGGGATTCGAACCAGGGATCCTCAGCGCTGAGAGGCGAATGTGCTAACCACTAAGCCACCGTGCTGCCCTCTTCTTATTATTATTATTATTTTTGGAATAAAACGTGTTGGGCAGCCAAGAACGAAAGTCCTACAGACACCAAACTTGGTCGGTAGGTACAGCTGCTGTGCATCTTTTACTATAACAAAAACCACACCGATTAGCTTATGATTGGCGCTATAGTGCAACAAAACGTTTTTAATCCAAAATTTCCCTAGGGTGTGTGGGGGTGGGTTTCCCCGGGCACATACACCCAGGACAGGGCACCAATCTGGGCACACTCACACACGCATGCACAGACTATATGGGGCAATTTACAACAGTAAATTTACCTTGAATCCATGTTTTTGGGCTGTCCATTTTCTCAAATGAAACCTGACGCAAAAAAAATAATTTCCGGTTTCATTAACAAACAAAAAATGCCATCTAGTGGCCAAATTAGAGAACACAGGTTATAAAAAAAAATCGGAAAAACTGTCTTTTTAACGTGCATATGAATGTGAAGTGCTCAGAGGTGGGGGTTATTGTAAATAATGCCACGGCTAAACAAGCGGCTCAGCCAATCATATTTAAGGACCGGCACTACCCATTTTATAAATAGAAATGAATCCATACGTCAAAATTCAAATTAATTGATCTATTATTGAAAATATAAAACTCAAAAACACTTTACTTCACTAATTCCACAACTTCACACAAACATTCAAGATCAGTCCATGTGGTGGAGGCAGATTAAATTAGGTGCTTTCATGTCTATAGGGGGTGCTATAACGACTATATGTCTATGAACCTTTTTTTTTAGTCAGGCTGCTATGTGCAAATTAAGTTATATGTCATAATTCTAATTCACTCATGGTCTCCATAGAGACAGGTTGAGTGCTTAACATTCCGAAACATCTGAAAATTCTTTTTTTAAAGTAGACAGCAACGCACACACACAAGCACACACACACACACACACACAAGACTTTTCCATTTAGTCAGGCTGCTATATGCAAATTAATGCATACGTCATAATAAGGCACATAAGGGCGTGCATTATTGTGAATAAACCACGGAAAAGAGGTGTTATTAGGCACAACGCTCAAGCGGAGTACAGTTACACTTCTTCCCGTGGTTTATTTACAATAATACGGTTATAAAACGGTTACCACACTATAATAAAAAACAAGGTTTAATCCATAAATGCGTTGACTGAAAGCAAATTGCTAATGAACTCGCCCTTCGCGACATAATCCAGTCTCTTTTTTTTAAATAAACCATGACGCATATAAAAGATTTCCAGTTTCTTTAACAATCAAATACTGTCATCTAGTGGCCAGATTACAGAACGCAGTGTATGAAAATGTTGGGATGACAATATATATTATATTGTGCTTTTTCTACAAATGTGAAGCACTCAGAGGTGTGGGTTATTGTGAATAATGTCACGGCTAAACAAGATTTAAGGACTGGAAGTACTATTATGAATGAATTCTAATTAATTCATCATTTATTAAAAAATCTAAAACCTACAAAACACTTTACTTAAATACCAATGTGATTTGGGAGAGACCTACCTCTCAGACTACAAGCTACAGACTTGTGGTGACCCACATTACACTTTGTACTGCTGATGTTTCACACCTATCAGCTTCTGGTCTTGTGAATTATTTTCACACTGTATTTGGGGAAATGAGATTCACTGAATTTAAAGTAAGGTGAGTGACTCAAGTGTAGAAGTCGAGGGAGTTTGCAGTGGAGTCCTACACATTAGAGCGTAATATAGTATAATATTACATCATTTTTTTTAACAATTACAATACATGATATCTTTATAAGGACCGAAACTCACTTTATTTAAGCCATTTGAAAAAAGACCCACAATCACAGCTATTCGTGTTAATGTTATTCTTTTTTAGAATCATGTTGTGATTGTTTTTTAAAAAAAAACTTGTGTGGTTTTTAAATCTCTGGCTGATTGTTGTGCACTTTTATTTTGTTTTTGTTTTTTTGAAGGTATGGCTGACCTTTGCACCTGTGGCAGATCAGACAGCAGGGGATCTGCACGTGTCTTTAGATCAAGTCAACTGGCTCTCTGTGGTCTACATGGTGGTGGCTATACCGTTCAGCTTGCTCACCACATGGATGCTGGATTCGCTGGGACTGCGTCTGGCTGTAAGCTCGGCACTCCTCAAGAAAACCCACAGACACTTTGTTTTGAGATTTAGAAAACTAAAGATTTCAGCACAATTTAAAAAGCGATCATATAAATATAAAAGACCAGAATTTATCACAGATATTTATATATATATAAATACCTCAGTCATAAAATTAGGTGGGCGACACGGTGGCTTAGTGGTTAGCACATTTGCCTTTCAGCGCTGGGGGTTTCCGGTTCGAAACCCGATCTGTGTGGAGTTTGCATGTTCTCCCCGTGTCTGCGTGGGTTTCCTCCGGGTTCTCCGGTTTCCTCCCACATTCCAAAAACATGATGGTAAATTGAATGCTCTAAATTGCCCTGTATAGTGTGTGTATGTATTTGTGTGTGTATGTGTTTGTGTGTGTGTGTGTATGTATGTGTTACCCAGCGATGGATTGGCGCTCTGTACTGGGTGTATCTGCCCGGCGCCCGAGACGTTCTCCCCTGGATGGGCATGGGACCACCGTAACCCTCATAAAGGAATAAGCGGAAGATAATGAATGAATGAATTTATATTTATCAAGTTATAGTTTTTCAAAGAACTTTTAGTACTTAGACATCTAATATGCATAGATTGTGAAACCTGTGGTATGAAGCCAAATACAAATCATTTTTAGCAAATATCTAACGTTTAAAGGTACAATTAAACTAATGGCTGCAAAATTATACTGCAAAAGTGTAACTACTGATTTCTCAGTGCATAATGATTGTGAGATGACATCTGTGTAAATGTTCCTCCTCATCTTTCCTGGCCGTGGGCACCAAGACACTCACAATTATCACTTTATGAGCATATGGGAGCTATAGGAAGACTATTTCTAAAACTGTTTTTACACTTCGCCGTTTGGGATCCAAGCCACTCTGCGAAAGGGCCTATAAGTTTTTTTCAGTTTTTCAACATAACAAGCCTGTGGAAAACCAAAAAAAGACATCTGAACTAAACCATTAACAAAATTATTACAAAGGCAAAAAAAGACCTGGAGTTTACTACAACTCCAGTTAGCTACCAGTAATTCTGGTTACCAAAAATTTGGTGCATCCCTATTATACACCTTTTGGCTACGCCAGTCGTAGGCTTGTGGTTAAGAAACCGGCCATGCGACCTGAAGGTCGTCCCTGGTTCGATTCCCAGTCCCACCAAGTACTATGGCTTAAGTGCCCTTGGGCATGGCACCTAACCCCAATTGCCATATGCAGGGCTGCCCATCGCTCTGGGCATGTATGCTCACTTCACCGGTGTGGGTTTCACTGCACGATGGGTTAAATGTAGGCAGTGTAGGCAAAATAGATCACCTGATAAATACGTTTCAGTAACAAATTTAAACCAGATGTAAAAACCTTTGCTTTCTAATGAATTAGGAATGAATTAGTCCTTATTAGGCGGCGACACGGTGGCTTAGTGGTTAGCACGTTCGCCTCTCAGCGCTGGGGATTCCCGGTTCGATTCCCAATCTGGGTGTAGTTCCATGTTCTCCGTGTGTCTGCATGGGTTTCCTCCGGGTTCTCCGGTTTCCTCCCACATTCCAAAAACATGAAGGTAAATTGAATGCTCT
>JAOUQT010000009.1:3340033-3352756 GCA_025769995.1 Xyliphius kryptos | reverse complement strand
TACAGGCAAGTATCTGACCTGTGGATGTTTCCTCCATGCTTCGTACACCACCCTTAGGATATGTAGCTTCCCTTCATCAGCCTCAGTTAAATTCTTTAGCACTTCATGGAACCTAAGAGGCAGAACAAGGTAAAAATAGAACTGCTATTAGAGATTTTTTCATTACTTTTATTGATCTCCAGAGGGAAATTATTCTCTGCATTTAACCCATCCAGGTTTGAACACCCCCACTGAGGTGCACGGGGAGCAGTTGGGGGGTTGGGTGCCTTGCTCAACGGCACTTCAGCCATTACTTGCCTAGAGTGGGGATCGAATTGGCGATCTCTTGTTCCCCAGCCCTCTACACTATTCATTTAGCCAGGGCTGACCCCAAACACTCATTTTAGTAAAATCAGCTCAGAACTTGTTCAACCTTCGTTAAGCTGTAGGATCTTCTCAACTGCAATGGCATTAAGTTCATAACTGCAGTAAAATGCTCTTATATGACAAAAACAAGCTGATCACACTGAGATCCCATTACTTTAAAATAAATTTGTGGTGAAGTTGAACCATCAGACCTTCAAAAATTAATTTCCCAAATGAAATGAAAACATGGCATGCAAATTCATGACCTTGACTAATCGTCTGACACGGTGACCTGAAGGGACACAGCTTTGAATATAGACATGCTCCAGATTAATAATGGAGGATGCCTTTATTTTGGTGTTGTACAAGCAAGACATTTCATGTGACCAGATAAAACAAAATCAATCTAATATTTTATTTATTGATTATTTCCAATGGAACATTGTCACAAAGCAGCTTTACAAAAACTAAATTCAGAAGGGAATTATCCGCATCATCATTTGGGTGATAAGTTTAAACAATCACAATCAATCTGGTGTGGGTTGAAGGTTAGAGGACAATCCCTCTTTTTATTAACCTCATAATACCAAAACCTTCTCCTGCATTTCCTGGTCTCATATAATTTGTGCCTTTTGTGTGACCTTTCAACTGTTAGAACACAACACGCTATGGGCAGCATCTCTTTTAGTAATGAGCACTTCATCCACTGCCATACATTAATCACGTGATAAAATCAAAACACCATTTACAAATGTACTTACATATTATGAACACTAGTTGTCAGTATTTCCCCCAAAAATGTATAATGTTACTTATCACAGCATATGAATACAGTACATACTGAAGCATAATGTTTCACTCAGCACTATAAAATAAGAAACTCTTTTATTATAATGTCTAAAGAAAATGTATTATAAAAAGGTGTGTGTGTTTGGTTTGTGACTTATTCAGGCAGTTAACCTGGCTGGCAAGTGTAGGTTCCAGAGAATTCCAATACACTTGATATACAAACATTCTCAACTTGATAGATTTAATTCATTAACCTCTTCATTTCCATAGCCTCCAATTCACGCTCCTGACCAATTCAACCCAATAAAAATGTATGACACCAATTGTTTGTTAACCTGCCCATTGCACATAAATGCTAATAGTGGTGGTCTAGTGATCACAACTGTGTTGTAGAATGAAAGAAGTGACAGAGAATTGAACATCCTTTACCAAAGCAAGGCTTACATACACGGAAGAAAGGTTAACAGAGTTCTACGCAAGTGTAAGCCTTAGAATATAACTAATTGCTGGCTTTTACAGCATAAAAGCCCGGGAGGATGCTAAGAAGGCATCACAAATGGGAAAGTTTGGGACACTCACTTTGCAAGGGCACTGAATGAGTGACTGAAGGACTTTGCAGCGAGATGGAGCAGTGTCTGCAGGAACACATCGATTTTCAGTGGGTTGAAACCATCGCCTTCATCTACAGAGGAAAATAAAATGAGTTATGGGATAAAGGTAAACTAAGTTTCTTAAAGTACTGCAAGACAAGTGACACGTGTAAAAAGTGATAATATAAATTATTATAATCTGTGCATTACAGCTATTGGGTAATTAAGTGTTAATGAGGGAAGATGCTATACCATCATCTTCATCCTGGTTAGGATTGGGAACATCTTTCAGGGCAGTGAGAATCTCCTCATTTGAGGCTCGGTTTTTAATGGCATTACCTATAGTCGTTGACATTACAAATCCAGGCAAGGAACCTACACCAAGAAAATGACAATTCAGGATATGCTAAATAACACGGTATATTTTACAGTTGAGCATAAATGGGTCTGTAGCAGTGAGCAGCCATCACGGCGCCCGGGGAGCAACTGGGGTTAGGTGCCTTGCTCAAGGGCACTTCAGCCATGACTGATACATGAACATGATCTATACATTAACAGCCTTTCTGGCAGAAATGTAAGACTGCAGTACTTACTGCTGCTCTCATCACCATACTTATAATGAAACAGTGGGTCAGGTGGGATTAAAGCAGAGAAATTAGGAGGTACAATGTCCACTATCCGCTGGTGATAGGACAGCCTGCAATTAAACAAACTACAGTTAGGTACTGCATAAGCGCTTTGTTTCAGAGATTCCGTAAATATCACAAATACTTGTATACCTCATGCATTTCTCCAACACCTCTCGGACAAAATTGGGCTTGGGTTTTTCAAGGTCCACAGTTAAACAGTCAGACCTAGGAGAGATCAGGAGAATCAACATAAATATGCAAAACAAATATGAATAAATATTATTAAAGTTACTTGTGGCCAATATGACCCAGCAATTAACTATTTAATCTTTCATTATATAAACCATTTATCCACGAGTCCAAACCAGCACTCCCTGGGTGGAGTGCAAAAACAAACTAGGACAGGTCACAAATCAATGACAGGACTGCAATTCTCAATTGCTGCCATTACTCATTGGCTATTTTTAATTGTTATTTTATTTTACTTTGTGTTTTTCTGTCTTTTGTGCACGGGGTTGGTGATTAAAGATAGTGTGGCTTTATGCCAACCCGTGCATCATTCATCACAGAATCGCGGCTCGGAATATGGCTGCTGTGGACTTGCACTCAGTTTGCCCCGGGATTAGAGGATAGCTCACTGGTGTATTTGTCGGCTCTGGACATGATTTGTTGTAGGGGGTATGACCGCCCGGCCACTGACTATTTACCAACCTGGTACTACCTAATTGCTGACGACGCATGACATGCCTTCTCCACACCCATCTTTGTAAAGCGTCCTTGGGTAGCTTGAATGGCGCTATACAAGTTGAATGTATTATTATAACTATTACTCTTGCTGCAAGATACCCACAATACACCAAGCCAGAATATTCTAATTAATAAATATATTTGACCACTGACCATAACCACATTAATAGTCTTTTACCTAGTGTATCCGACAGGCAATGAAGCAGCATTGTTCCTATAAAACCCCATGTGCTTGTACTATACATTAACAGCTGTAAAATGGTTGTAGTGGTGAATTAGTGTATGTAGCATGCAGCACACAACAGTAAGTCATTATTGACAGCACTGCATCAATACCATGATTCAGTATAAAACAGAATTATTAATATGGACCAAAAAAAACGTCCGTTAGAGCTAGTTGTCAACCGTCTCTATCCGAGAGCAAATGGGTGAAAAATGCATGTAGATGGGGGGATAAATAAAAATCTCACCAGTCGTCCCAGCTCCATCTAAACTGAAAATTGCTCAGATGATGAGAGAACCAGTTGATGAATCTAAAACAAAGAAATAAGTTAAAACAAACATAAAAATTAATTGTGTTGAATCTTATAAAACTGTGTTAATGGGAACCGGTCAACATGCGACATCACAGACTAAAATACTGAGAATTCTGTAGGAAAAGCATTATTAAATATGTAAGTGATGCAAGACCCATATCACACTTACCGGTCTATGCATGTTGTGTTCATTGTGTCCAGCCTCATGTACATCATCTCTGTGGCTTGTGCAAGCTTAGTGCAAGTTGAGGTTAAGTTGCAGTTTGATATAGAGTGCTGAGTAACTGATTAACCCTTTTGAAAGGTAACATTTTAAACACTTTCTTATGAACACAATTTTAAGAATGCTAAAAAGACAAAGTTTATTATAACAAATAAGGTTATTTATATATTACACATTTTTCACTTTTATTTAAATTAGGGTCACGCAAAAATGAGTACACCCTTATGAAAGTCTCTGGAGCAAAGCCAAATTGTAGAATACAAACATAAAATTAAACACCAATACAAATCACAGGCGAGTGTAATAAGCCATTACACAGATGTCCAACAGAAAGCTGACTACAAGTATATAAGTGTGTTTCTTAAACAAAACGTATTCCCATTTCATGCTCATTCTTTACACTACAAAGATGAAGGCTAAAATATGGCCAGCGAAGCTTTACTTATCCGTCCGAATACTGTAGAAAAACAATTATTTAAGAAAGATGGAACTGCAACCATTTCACAGAGATGTCCAGGTCATCCATGGAAGTTAACACCTGGACAGGAGTGTCTCCTGATAAAAAGAGTTGAAATTCCGCATGCAATTTCACTGCAGTTAACTAAAGCAGTAGAAAGCCAAAGTGGGATGACCATTTCCCATGACACAATACGGCATACACTGCAGAGGAACGGCATGCATGGATGCCATCCCTAAAGCCCAGGCACAAAAAAGCCCACCTAGGATTTTCCCAGGGCCCATATTGAAAAAAGGATGAAGACTACTGGGACTCTATACAGATGTCTTCAAAATTGTATGGCGTCACAAAGGTGATGAATACAAAGAAAATTGCATGTTGCCTACAGTAAAACATGGTGGTGGCAGTGTTCTTATGTGGGATTGCGCGAGTGCTGCTGGTGCATGATTTTACAGGTGTATTGTTGAGTGATGGTAGCACAATCTCTTTCAGTACTGTTAGATTTTAGGAAGAAGAACAGGGTGAAAGAATTTAAGTGATCAGTATTTCTCTGATATGACCCCATCTATTCATTCCATGGCTAGAAAAATTGGTGCGGTCATTAAAAATTATGAAGGCCAAGTAATATTTGAACCACCCCAATTTAAGTAAAGGAGGTTATACGTTATATATTAAACAGATGCTATCTAAAACTTTGTACTGTCAATAATTCTGGAAATAGTGTTAATTGAGATATTGTTTTAAAATGTTGCATTTCTAAAGGTGTGTAATCATTTACACTGCGCACTGCAGATGAACACGTGCAATTCACAAAAAGGAATAAATAAATGAGAAATGCAATAATGTACAAAACTCAAACTGATAGCATTCCTAATAAAACATAGACAACATGTAAAATGCTGAAAGCGAGACATTTTGAAATTTCATCCAAAATATTGGCTCATTTTGTCATCAGCACTCAGTTTAGAAGCCAGCACCTCTGGTGGTATGGGGTTGCATTAGTGTGTGTGTGGCAGATTGCACATCTGGATGGACATTATCAATACTGAAAGATATATCCTAGAGCAAAATATGCTCTCATCGAGACGAGGTCTCTTTCAGGGAAGACCTTGCATTTTCCAAAATGACAATGCCAAACCACATACTGCATCAATTACAGCATCATGGCTGCATAGCAGAAGGGTCTGGGCACTGAACCTTCACCCATAGCAAACATCTGGCTCATCATAAAACACAAGTTACAACAAAATGACCCAAGTTCAGCAACTAGAATCCTACATTAGACAAGAATGGGTTAACATTCCTATCCCTCATCTTAAGCAACTTGTCTCCTCAGTTCCCAGACGTTTACAGCCTGTTGTAAAGAGAAAAGGGGACGTCTCACAGTGGTAAATATAGACTTGTCCCAACTTTGAGATGTGTTGTTGTCACGAAATTAAAAAAAATAACCTAATTGTTCTCTTTAAATGAAACATTTTCTCAGTTTAAACATTTGCCGGGTCATCCATGTTCTATTCTGAATATAATATAGAACCTTTTTTTTGGAATCAGGTTTGTAGAAATACTAGTTTGTAGTAACACTGGTAATCAGTGTAATGTGTGAAGTTAAAGATATTAAATCTTAATTTTAAAAGTTTTATGAGAAGTAGTAATTTCACTCTGTTAGGCATAGTGCAAAATACATGCATGCATCTCAAATTTGAATATGATCAAAAGTTTAATCATCATTATCTCAGAAAATTACAATATTTTACAAGACCAACTGACAAAAGAATTTTAACGCAGATATGTATGCAGTAACTGCACTGCTCCTTTTGCACAAATTACTTTTGCACCATGGCATGGAGGGAATTAGCCTGTGGCACTACGGAGGTGTTATGGAAGCCCAGCTTGGTTTGATAGCAGCCTTCGGCTCGTCTGCATTGTTGGGTCTAGTGCTTTTCATCTTCTTCCTGACAATACCCCATAGATTCCCTAAGGCAATTAGGTGTGGTATGTTTGCTTGCCAATCAAGCACAGTGATAATGTGGTTATTAAACCAGGTATTGGGATTTTTGCAGTGTGGACAGGTGGCAAGTCCTGATAGACAATTAACTTTCCATCTCTAAAAAGATTGCCGGCATAGGGAAGCATGAACTGCTCTACAATTTAATGGTAGACGGCTGCGCTGACTTTGGACTTAATACAACACAGTGGACTTACACCAATAGATGACATGACTCCCCAAGCCATCAGTGATTTTGGAAACTTTACACTAGACCTCAAGCAGCATGAATTGTGTGCCTCTCCACCATTTCCTCTAGACTCTGGGACCTTGATTTCCAAATGAAATGCAAAACACACTTTTATTTGAAAACACCACACTGGACCACTGAGCAACAGTCCAGTTCTATTTCTCCTTGGCCTAGGTAAGACTCTTCTGCCGATGTCTATTGATCATGAGTGGCTTCATACAAGGAAAGCAACAGTTGTCTACCTTGTTCTGGATACGGCTGTGTGTGGAGGCTCTTGAAGCACTGACTCCAGTAGGAATCCACTTCTAGAGAATCTCCCCCAAATCTCTGAATGGCCATTCTTATTGATGCTTTGAAGGCTGAAGTTATTCCATTTTTCTACCACATTTTTTCTTCCACTCAACTTTCCATTAATATGCTTGGATACAGCACGCTGCGAACAGCCAGCTTTTTTCACAATGAAATTTGTGGCATACCCTCCTTGTAAAGTCCGTCAATGACTGCGAGTGTCTTCACCATGATTGTGTAACCTACTGACCAGACTAAGGGACCATATTAAACACTTACGAAGCATTTGCAGGTGTTTTGTGTTAAATATTCTAATTTTCTGAGATCATTATTTTGGATTGTCATTGGCTGTAAGACAATCATCAACAGTAACAGAAATAAATCACTGTGTTTGTAATGAATCTATATAATATATGCATTAAATAAATTAATTTATGATATTCTAATTTACTGAGATGCACCTGTAATAAATAAATTATACATATATAATGTAATTTTATTATATTATTCATATTTGCTTTACAGACCGTCATTCCATGTGCCCAAGTCTTTCACAATACTGGACACTCTGGCCGTCACAATTTACATCTCCAGGAAAGGATACAACTTGAGGTAATGACCCAGGCTGCAGTTTGCAGAGTTCAATCAGTAATGAAGTGTACATGACATCAATGTGGGGAGGAGAGGGTAGCTGCAAGAGCTCACCAAATATCACCTACAGGAGTACAGTGTGATACAGCACAGTTCTCAGTCTATGTCCGTCTCCATTACCAGAATTCAAAAGCATGGTACAGTATATATGTTTACACCGTGTTTAATATTTACCTCAACAATATGATAGTTTAAAGGGATCTTGCTTTTGCCAGGATAACTCAGCAACTGTGCAGCACTGCAACAGGCAGAATCATTAATTATTACTCTGAAAGAGTTAATTTAAACAATCCCCCCCCAGGTAAAAAGTTTAATACAAACGTCTTTAACATGGGCCCATTATACCCGTTTCCACACACTAGCACAGCTCCCAGGTCTCTTAATGTAGTATCTGCGACATTGTCTTGTCAAAATCACACACAGATTATACATTTTACTTTCTTAAAGTAGTCCTCACCAGGTCTTCCTTTCTCTCCAGTGAGATTTGATGATGCAGTGCAGGTTCTCTTCAATCACAAACCTCTCCACAGAGTGACTGCCAGGCATCACAGGGCCCTGAAAACAAAACACATCTATTACACAACACACGAAACAAACAATAAAAGGCATGAGACAGCAACAGGAAGCGTGAACAGTTATTACAAAGTCAGACTTCTTTGCATTATATTTACAGACTCGTCCTACTCACGTACCAATAGCAGAAAATGTTACATCAGTGCCACAATTTGGAATAAGGAGCATAGCAGATTCATTCTTTTTCTATACCCGCTTAATCCTAGTTTTAGGGTCACAGGTGAAGCCAGTACCCACCCGGCAACTTTGGGCACGAGGTCAGGAAGAACACACACATCATCCACACAAAATCACAGACTACTAGGCAATTTAGAGACACCAATTAACCCATCAAGCATTTCTTTGGAATGCAAGAGAAAACCGGAGTATCCGGGCTGCTGATATTTCTAGTGTACAGTGTATAAGACTTTGCACCTCAGGAGCATCTGTGTAGTCAAACATTCGAAAGACAACGTGGGGCATGGGGTAAACCGCATCATCAGAGTGAGCCGGAGGAGTAAATGGGGGCAGGTTGTGCTGAAGAGCCTCACAAAGCACACTGTCAAAAGCAATGTATGGCCTCAGGATGTGACGCTCCTGCCAGCGATCCTTCTTCAGCTTCTGCACCTGAGCCCACAGACAGTCCAGATACTATGAAGGGACAAGAAAGGGAGACGTTTAGAGATAGGACATTTTTAATCAGCATACAGAATATTTTGTGGAGAATAATTTGTCTATCAAGTTGTAAAGGCTTTTCATAAACTTAAATGATTCAAGGTCATTAAATTAAAGTACAGGCACGCTACAAGAAAAAAACAATTCTTATGATGAAACTCAGCATCAATGTGATTCAGACTTACACACAAGTTCACAGGACGCGCATCAAATATAATCACCAATAAATCGCCAATATATTACATCACCACCTTGAGCATTTTATTGCTTCTATACCATTCCACATAAACACCAAATTTTCATTTTGTTTATTTAGCTGGTTCTGCAACTGCAACATTTCTGCAACTAGAATCTATAAGCACCGGAACCTGGCTTGCTATTTTGCTTAGATCTACAGAGTTACACACAAACAAATAAAACACACTCATTTTAATACATTTAACTTAAAGATTACTTATGGAAATTGGGACACATTTAAAGTTTGTTACAAGATTAATAACATGGCACCTTAAAAAGATTTATAGAGCACACCTGAAAAGCAGAGATACAAGTCTCAGTACACTTAAGTGCTGGTAACATGTAGAAGAATTTCTCAATGGTTTCAGATTGCAACCGTTATGACAGTGATACTGTAGTAAGAAAAAACGGCATGAAATAAAATAATCTGTGCTCTTAGGGGATAGAAGGGTGTATTACTACTACACAGATATCTAATCATCCAATCATTCTTTGCATTTAAGCAGGTAGAGGCGCTAAAGACAGCATGCTGCAAACGTGCAAACCAAGCATCAGAAATAGGGGAGAAAGGTGAATTAAGTGACTTTTAATATGCTACCAGACAGAAACTGCTGATCTACTGGGATGCTCACACATAACCATCTCTACAGTTTACAGAGAATGAGGAGGGGGTTTGAAAATAATGGGCAGACTGGTTTAAGATAACTCAGTAACTCAAATGTTGGTTTGTTGATTAATTGCTTAACATCATCTTCAACATAGAAGGGCACGTTAATAACAAGATCTTAAACAACTCCTACACCTATACAAGTGAATGACATTTTACCATCACCAATTCACTTATTGTGCATGTCTTTGGACTGCACCCAGAGTACCTAGGGTAAACCCACATGAAAACAGTGAGAACATACAAACTCCACACAGAAATTACCTGGGTAGAGTAACTTAAATAACTACTTATTACAACCAGGGAATGAAGAATGGGAAAATATGTCCCAAAGATTTAAGACAGTTCCGAAGGCGGTCCAACTTTATACTAGAAATGTGTTTTCATTTAATCACCCGTCCAATAATATCAATAGTCTCAGTGTGATAATCAGATCAAGATTGAAGTCATGCAAACTATTTCCCACACCAACATCTTAAGCATTTTTGTTAAAACTGCTCCTATGTAATTTCACCTCTTCCTGCGGGTGGGGCTTCTCTGCCGTCCACACCTGCAACATGACCACATGGGTCTTTTGACGCCTCCTAAAAAAAATAGAGAGCTTGCATTAAAAAAAAAGCACAGTATATCTTTGACTTCACTTGCTAGATTGATTAATGCAGTAGTTTTAATAGTATTAACACTGTATTACTAGTATGTTTAAAATTTTAACATAACTACAACATGGAACAACGTAGTTAGTTAATGTTGAGCAGGTGACTGTACTTTAGGGGATTTTCAAAGCAGGAACGGACATGTAGGATACTATCAATAATGCATGCTTCATGTGCTTGACAGACATTTTCAAGTGTTCACTTTGATTCATGGGAAAATTTCATCTATTTTAGCTCAAAGCAGAATAAAGATCATGTTCAATGTACAATATCAAACGCAAAATATATAAAAAGTTTGCAATGCACAAATAAAAAAAAAGTACTTCAGATAGCTGTCGATCTGATTTAGTAGGTGATCCATTTCCACATCCTTCTTTTCATAGAGTTCTTTCCCAACCCAGGGCAGGCAAGACAGAACAGCATACACGTACCAGTCAGAGCGCACCTGAAAAATGATCTCCTGGTTATTACAGTAAAATGATCAATTATGCTCCGAGTGTCACTATAAAATGACTGAGAAACACTGATATGTTCACAGTATTTCTGAAACCCGTACCTGTGGTATATCCTCCTCTTGTGTGACACTGACGAAGTTCTCAAACAAGGCAAGCATAGATGGAGCTGCAATTACATGGCAGTTCACCAAGTCACTCAGAAAGCGAACCTGAAGAAGCAGATAAGAATTAAAGTCAAATGCAAGACAAAAAAAAAAGAAACAAAAATAGACTTTTTCTACAAAAATAACCACCATCCAAACTCACTCATACTACTTACCAGGTAAAGAGCTTCAAAGTAAAGGTTTGACTTTAACGTCTCCTTAAGCTGCCTGATCATGGCCTCAACAAATTCCCCACCAAAGTTGTAGTTCCTTGCATTTAACAGACCCACTAGTGTTGAATAAACGGTTAGCTTCTCTGGTAACATCCGTGCGCTGTCGAAACATAATCACATATGAAATACTTACAGAATTATTTGTCTCAGCAATATGAATATTGCACATTGAATACTACATACTGAAAAAAAGGCAATAAAACCACAAACAACTTACACAGAACATAAGATGCGCAGGATTTTGTTTTTGTAATTGGGGAGATCTGCTTCCAGGACACCTGCAAGCCCTTCTAAATTACTCTCCAAAGATGAAGTACTCTGGAATAACAGGGATAAAACAGACAATAAGCAGACTGAATGGATGAAATTTCAGACCACAGTGAATACACCACAAAATTGGCAAGTTTAATAAACGTTTTTAAGTAGCATGTACAGCCAGTATTAAATTCATGGTAGTCTTCCTCTCTGCCTCCTACCTGGCAGCTCCATTTCTAACGTCTTCCTACCAATATATCCATTGGCCCTCCTCTGCACATGTCCAAACCATCTCAATCGGCCCTCTTCAACTGGGGCTTTGTGTATGCACACTGGACAGTGTGATGGAAAACTGTATTTCAGGGGTGATTTTAAAAGAACTGCATCAGTTAAACTACAGCTATATACACAGTTAAAGTATGCTCATTTTTCCATTATGTTTCGGAGGGACTGAATGTCAATCACTCATTATGTACGTTAAAAAGAAGCTTAATATCCTTTTTTTTTTCGATTAGCACTTGTGTTTTATGTGTAATCAGCATTCTTAATATTTATCAAATGATTTACACAATCTCTTAATATCATATAATGTAAGTTAACAGATTATATTCTTTAATTTATTCATTCATTCATTCATTTACTTTTAATCAAGTATTTCTTTTGCCTGTTTTTGTCCAGTACATCAAATTGAACATGTCTTATTTAACCAGAGAAGATATTAAAAACAGCTTCTTATTTACACTGGCAGCCTGACCATTGTAAAAGGCTTTGCTACAGTCTCTTGAGACAGACGAAGTACAAATCTTATAAAATCGATTAAACTAAATATAATATTATATAATTGAGTATCTTTTAAACAAATGCATTTATCAGCCATGATATCAATAATTCATTTCTTAATTGATATTGGAATAAAATTAACCAGTCTTGAAATTTTAGTATGAATACTGACAAAGTACAGTATTTGTTTTAAGAACTCTCTGAACTACTGTTATATGAAATTAACTTTCATATTAAAAGCCTGGAAAATTACTTTTTCTCCAACTCTACATATGAGCGATTCCAATCGATCCTCGATTTCAATGGGCTCTGATGTCCTCCTCCTTTTGTGAGGTTGCCCACCTGGTGTAGAAGAAAAATAAAGTGCGTGTTACAGTTTAAAATAAGAAGCAAAAGAAAATATCTATATTGTTTATAAATGCATACATCTATATGGATGTCAGGATACTTAGGTTAATTTTCCCACACATACTGGAACACATTAATCAGTTCAGCAAAGCAAACATGGGGCAGTCGTAGGCTTGTGGTTAAGGAAGGTCCCTGGTTCGATTCCAAGTGGCGACAAGTCATGGCTGAAGTGCCCT
>JAOUQT010000009.1:3242333-3257554 GCA_025769995.1 Xyliphius kryptos | reverse complement strand
TGTTCCCCATGCGCCTCAGTGGAGGCAGCACACTGCTCCAGGTGTTCAGCCCTGGATGGGTTAAATTCAGAGAAAGTATTTCCCTACGGGGATCAATTATTAGTATTATTATTAAAAACTTGACAAATGAATATTGTCTTCTTTTTTCCCTTCACTTCTTTCTGTCCTGTCTCTCTCCCAGGTCTTCTGGTTGGAACTCTGGATGTTGTGTTAGACTCAAGTGCTCGTGTGGCCCCTTATAGGATTCTGCATCAGACAGGAGACTCGCAGCTCTTCTGGAGCATTGCCTGTGGTCAGTAGTCCTGGAAGTCTCCTTGTTGGTAGAGATGTACAATGATAGAACTGTACAGCAGAAGACCAGGATGTGATTTTTTTATTTAAGTCACTTAGAGTTTATTAAAACATTTGCATGAATGAATGTTAATTAATTCCTAAATCAGATGTTAGTGGTTGCTTCAGGAGACAGTTCTACATTTACAATGTTCCACTGAACTGTTTGATCTCATGTTTAAATGCCTATTCGGGTTTATTTTAAAGATTGCACACCAATATTTAGTAATCTGCTGTTTGCTTAAAAGAAGGATTATGAAATCTCTGCCGGATATATGCTTCTTTTTATTTGAACTGTACTTTGCTAACTGTTTTATTGAAGGCATTGAAGCTGTTGAATTTTTAAGGAAGCTTATGTCAGAAATAAGAATTTTATTTTAACTTGTTGTTGTTGTTGGATCCCTCACAGTATATCCTTATAGAGCCTTTAGCTTTCTGGGTACATCTATAATCTGACATGGGACAAAGATGAACAAATTTCTATTATCAGTTTGTGTCATTATCTCTTTACCTATGTCAACAGGCTCATCTCGCAAGGAGATAACACACCACTGGGAATGGCTAGAGGCTAATTTATTGCAGACTCTGTCAATTTTTGATAATGATGAAGACATCACTACATTTGTCAAGGGAAAGATACAGGTGAACACTTAACTAGTCCAGCTTTAGGCTTAAAATATTAGCAGAGACTCCAGTAAGTAGCCTTCATTGTCTCTGTTTGTGTACAGGGCATCATTGCTGAGGAAAACAAGAGCCGCCAGGCACAAGATGATGCGGATTGTGGAAAGTTTCGGGAGGCAGAGCTGAAGATGCGGAAACTGTTTGGGATGCCCGAGGAAGAGAAACTGGTGAACTATTACTCGTGCAGCTACTGGAAGGGTAGAGTGCCCCGTCAGGGCTGGCTGTACCTCTCTGTCAATCATCTGTGCTTCTACTCCTTCCTGCTTGGAAAAGAGGGTAAGGCAGTATAAGAGATGTGCACTGTCTGAGAAAAAAGAGGTACAGAAGCTTTTAATGTAATTAAGAGAGAAGGGATACTACATTGAAAGCGAAAGAGCTCTGCTCTTTACTTAATGTCATGGATATTTTTTTAAATGTGTGTCACTACTGGATATCCAGAAATGTTCAGTAATGAAAAATGCATTGTTTTTTCTCTTTTGCTTCTTTAGTGACCTTGATAGTGCAGTGGACTGATGTGACTCAATTAGATAAGAGTGCCACGCTGTTATTCCCAGAGAGTGTGCGTGTGAGCACTCGGGACACACAACACTACTTCTCCATGTTTCTCAACATCAATGACCCATTTAAACTAATGGAGCAACTGGCTAACATTGCTATGAGGCAGCTTCTGGATAACGAAGGCTTCGCAGCAGATAGTGCACTCCCCAAACCCTGCAAGACTCTCAAAAATGTTTCTGCACTCAAAAGGTCAGAGTTTTCTCAAAATGACTAGTATGATCTCGAGGGCATATATTAAGTGCTCACTCTTACCCAGTCCATAGGTTTCACTAATGTAAGATGTAATAACTTTTTATCTTTTTATTTTTAGAGACCTAGATGCAAGGGCAAAAAACGAGCAATACCGTGCTCTTTTTCGCCTGACGAAGGATGAACGCCTAGACGGTCATACAGACTGCACTCTGTGGACACCCTTCGCTAAGATGCATGTGGTTGGACAGATGTTTGTCTCTAACAACTACATCTGTTTTGCCAGCAGAGAGGAGGACTTGTGTCACCTTATAATTCCGCTTAGAGAGGCAAGCATGTCAGAGATTTTGTATTTAACTACTGCATGATTAAACATGTAATGAATAACATGTAAAATAATTATTAAGAGTGAGATGTCTGCTTTATCTACAAAAAGGACTGTGCACACACACACGGGTTAGACAATGAAAGTGAAATAATTTATTAGTATGGTGTAGTATGGTCCTTTTGCGGCCAATACAGCGTCAATTTGTCTTGGAAATGACATACAAGTCTTGCACAGTGGTCAGAGGGATTTTAAGCCATTCTTCTTGCAGGATAGTGGCCAGTTCACTACGTGATGCTGGTGGAGGTTTTGCATAGGTCAGTGCATTAACATTAATAGATTGCCTGAACTTGTTTTGGGATTTTGCACTGATGTTTACTGATTATTTATTCATTACAATATTAATGAATATTTATAAAAGGCACATAAATACATCGATATATTAGTCAAAAGGTTATATTCATACACAATGTTAAGAAAATAAATAGTCATGGGCAATTTGGTATCATCAATTCACCTAGCATGAGTACCCGGAGGAAACCTACATTAAGCCACCATGCCACCATTTTGGATTGATAAACTGTAAATAAACTATACTTTATTCCAACATTGGAGTGTGGCCATTTGTTCCAGCTAGTCAGATACTTTACGCTACAATAACTCTAAGGACAAGTGGTCAAAAATAAATCCAATAAAAGGGAAGCCCAGGAAGCCCTTTATCATGCCAATTACTCTTTATTATCACTGGCTTACTACATTTAACCTGCAAGTTTTATACATGCTTATTTCTCTTTAAGGAATCGACATCTGGAGGCTCCCCAAACTGAATAAGACGCCTCTTTGAATGCCACCTGCTTTTTAATTTATTTATGCGGATTTTTTGAGAACTCTCTACAGGACATGGCATTTGTGAGACGTCACATCCCGACAGCTGTATTGTCCATGCAGTCCGATCCGGGCTGCACAGAGCTCATCACACATTCATGCGCTTACTCTAGATCCTAGCACTTCCTGGCCCATTAGTTATTTTTAAGAGGCTTAGCAGCCATTGGAATCGGACACACTGTCAGTCTGGGACATTTCCTATTCAGGAGCTTCTGGGCCAGACGACAGGCCCTGGGGAAAACATTGTCCAGATGCTGCAGCTAAAGTGAATATGTTGCTGTTGTTTTCCAAAGTGTGCACCATTTCAGTGCTGAGCCAAACAGAACACACTCACCCACCCACACACATGCCAAACTGTATTGGTCTTTAGTCATTAGATGTTCTAGTCATATGATCTGATGGTGATTACATATTTAGAAACGATGGTACTTACATATTTAGAAGCATTTTCAGTGCCTTTACACACACTGCTCTGTGAAAAAGTCTTAGGCACCTGCAAAATCATGTTGTAAAACAAGCAAAGCTTTATAATAATTAATATTTTTCTACATTAAATAAAACACTCAGCACTCAACAGTAACAAACTAAAATTTAAAACCAAGTAAATATTTGGCATGCACTATTCATAAACAATGTGTATGGGTGTACAAATATAATTTGTGCCAGTTTATAAGTAAAATATCTGGTAATCTTGAATAATCTTCAAAACACTTCTTTGTAAAGGGTGGCACGGTGGTGCAGAGCATAGCACTGTTGGCTCACAACAAGTAAGATCCTTGGGTGGGATGATTAAGAAATTCATGTGTGAAGTTTGCATGTTCTCCCTGTGTTTGTGCTGGTCTTCTCCTAGGGTTACAGGTGTCCTCCTGCATTCCAAAGACATGTGTGCTAAGTTAATATGTTCAAATCTGCACAGCATTAACTAGGAAGACTGCAACATCGAAAAAAAAAGGAATTTCATATGACTGGAGTGCAGATAATTTTTGACTCAGCCTCCTATAATTAATGCAGTGTAACGCTGGCACTGTCAGGTTTGTTTGATTATATCTTATACAGTATATAGAAGAAGATGAGGCACCTGTGCACCGCAAAACCTTTCTCTCCTTGTGTCTTTTATAAATATTCAGGGAGGCAGGCTACACAGGTGCGAATGACATACATTATTAACTCCAACTTGCCCCCTTACCACTCAAGCACATTCACGTTGACAACCTCGACCTCCCGCCGCTGTTCTCCTAACAGCATCTCGGTGCATTTTATTTTTTCACGCACACTGCCTGTTCTTTTACTCCCTAAACGAGTGGGCCAGCGACTGTACCATCCTGCCATGAATGTAATTCATGAAGTCAGTACTAGTTTGCTGAAAGGAACAGAGAAATTGGAAAGAGGCAAAGATGGGGATAATGCCACATCCAGAGAATAAATCACATGGCATGCTCGAGCAGCTGGACATCAGAAGCAATTCTGCTGCTCACTATAAAGGCTGTGATGTTCACAGGACTTGCTAACATATGAACAATTTTACACTGAACAATTGTTGGATTTTGAACATGTGATAGGTGTCATGTGATTACGGATAAAGTGTTGGTGTTACATCACAATTAACTCATTATATTTTATATTTGGACGAAAATTTTATATTAGGACAAAATTTAACTCAAACCTTTGTGCATTTTGTGGTTAATTTTGTCAGTATTGAGATATCCTTAGCAAGGTGGAGCAACATAAGGTGATTCTACAGTATATAGTGTTGATCTATCCACTGTACAGCGGAAGGAATCCTTTTTTCAGCTATTAGTAAATGGACTGTAAGCGCTGCATGCCTGCTGCCAACCACAAGGGGTCGTTGAGCTGCTATGGGGTGTCAAAGGCTGCAATATCTACTTTTCCATAACATAACAGTAATCAGAGTCAGACGTTTGCACCTGCCTAATTAAGCAGAGCAGAATTCAGACTCCTGTCACTTATTGTCTTGTTAGCGAAGAAAGTATGCTGAACCAAATACCAGGAAAGCGGTAAGGCAAACCTAGGATAATCTGAGGCACCGACAGCCTAGAAATTTTGTGTAATTCATTTTTCTCTCTCACTCCCTCACTCTTAACTGAAAATCCTTTTCAGTGGGTGGCACAGTGGCGCAGTGGATAATGCTGTGGCCTCAAAGCAAGGTTCATTTCCAGATGGGGTGTCCTGGGAATTTTTGTGTGGAGTTTGCATGTTCTCCCTTTGTTCGGGTGGGTTTACTCTGGGTTCTCCGGTTTCCTCCCACAGTCCAAAGACATGCACGCTAGGTGAATTGGAGATGTTAAATTGTCAATTAAAACTTGTGTATGTAAAAGACTTGAGTATAAGATATGAAACTTGTGTATGAATATAACCTTGTTCCTGTCGTCGACTATTGATATTGAAGATGACTTAGAAAAATAATAAAACAATATAAAAAATCTTTTCTTTTTAATGGCAGTGTTTTTTTTACAATTAATTATCTTTCTTAATTTCTATTTAACCTCAGGTGGCAATCTGTTTTAATTTTTCTTCATCCTTCTTGGCAATCTTTATACTTTCATTGTCATTAAGTGCTTATCTTTAATTTTGTACATGCCTTATTTCCAGTGTTTCACAGCTTTTTATTTCTGAGCCTAACAATCTTACCCTGTGTTTGAATTATGCTCGCTACCACCTGTGTTATGTTAGTAGTGATGCCATTTCCTACATTTCCAAGAGTTCCTGAGTTCAAGACCAGTCTTTGTGGATACATTTAGTTATTTCACCTTTCTCCATTTTATTTATTATCATCAATTAACATGCGTTTATACATGTATTATACATATTTTAATTTTATTTGAGCTTCGAGATTTTTTAAGTGTCTCTTGTGTTTGTCCTCAGTGTGTATGTGCTCAGTACAAACCAGTGCCTGTTGTCAATTTCAAAAACCAATTTTTCCTTTCTATATCTAAGACTCCAGCTAACATGATTGGTTCCATCCAAGCGGTCCCGTAAGAAGGACAGAATTGAAAAATAATGACCATAGACATATAGTTAAAGTCTGGGGTGTGGGTCCAGTTTTCCTGTACCACGGTATAACTGGTGTAACAAAAGTAAAAGAACCATCAATAAACAAGAGGTGAGGATTTAACTTCTCACAACACACAAGAACTGTTGTCCCGTTTAATCGAATGCCTTCGCAGTAATTAATCAAGCACCAGCATTCTTCAGGAATGCTTCAGTTATCCTTTATCAGCCCCACCAAAAATCTGTGCTGGACGGTTCAACCTTAAACCCTAAGTCACAAACACGGTGCCTAAATAATCCCATCCGGTTGCTGGTGACCGTTAAAAGTTACATTTTCCAGGTATTATTCAACAACGAGTCTGGTAATAAATCCACTAATGTCTCTGTTTGACACAATGACACGGATGATCATGTATTCACCAGTGCACAAACTCTGTTGCCCCATGTCTAGGCAACCTAGCTGCTGAGTTGGAGAGTGTAAGCGGAAGACGCACTCTTCACTGGAGTGCTCTTTAACAGTTTCCTCGCAGGTCTGGGAGAACTGCATTGTGCGGCTTTATGACCTTGCTTGCCGCAGCGCCAGCATTCTAACAGCCTTGTACTCTGCCTTTCTGCTGCAACCTAGCCATGATGCCGCTTCCCCAACTGCTATCTCACCCGCCGTCTTAGCTACTGTGTGTTCGCCTGCCTCTGATCCTACCAGGTTTGCTGCTGAGCCCACTCACTCTGGTCGCCGCGGTCCGCTCATCCCATCTGGCATCCTGGTAGGCCGTTTCTGCCTTGTTCGGGCCTGCTGGTGAAGATTGCTTAACTTCGTGTGAAGACACTCATCAGAAATAGCCTCCATATTTGGAAAGCCAATCCTACTTCTGACACTAATATAAACACACAGCTTTTACTGCTGAGAACATTTCTCAGACCCCACAGATCCTCCCTAACCATGTTAACTGCCCTAGAACATCCTAAAATAGCTTACAGAACAACTCATTCTAAACTATTATCACAAGCACTAAGCTAAATAACAACATCCACATAACAAACTTATTAATTAATTAAACATAAAACACATTTATTAAAACAAATAATACTCAACCACTGCCTGCCGCATTGCACCATGGAAGTCCAAACCCCGCCCACACCCTAATCCACAGTGGCAGATGCCAAAATATATTTAGTGTTTATTTTGTTACCATGCTGGATCATTAATAATTGTGAGTATTAGTGGACTACGTGTTTAATAGTGGAATGTGTGTTTAACGCCTCATCTTGACAGAAAAAAACAGAAATGTAGACATTTTTGCTAATTTATTAAAAAAGAAAAAACTGAAAATTTACATGGTATTAAGTATGCAGACCTTTTGTTCAGTATTGAGTAGAAGCACCCTTTTGAGCTAGTACAGCCATGAGTTTCGGTTACTGGAATTCCATCCAGGGTATGTCTGTAGTTGGCAGCATTCATCTTTCCCTCAATTCCAGTCATCTTGTTTCTGCAGCTAAAAACACCCACATAGTATGATGCTGCCACCACCATGTTTCATTGTTGGGATTGTATTGGGCAGATGATGAGCAGTGCCTGGTTTTTTCCATACTTACCGCTTAGAATTAACTCTAAAAGTTAAATCTTTGTCTCATCAGACCAAAGAATCTTATTTCTAATAGTCTAGGAGTCTTTTATATGTGGGCTTTTATATGTCTTGCATAAAGCCCTGACAACTAGAGGGCTGCAGTGATAGTTGACTTTGAGGAACTTTCTTCTTACTGCATATATGAAGCTCAGCCACAGTAATCTTTGGTTCTTCTTTACCTCTCTCTCAAAGGCTTTTCTCCCACGATTGCTCAGTTTGGCTGGATGGCTAGATCTAGCAAGAGTTCTGGTTGTCCCAAACTTCTTTCTTTTAAGGATTATGGAGACCACTGTGCTCTTAGGAACCTTGAGTGCTCTGAGCACCTTGAGAGAGATCTGTGCCTTGCCAAAATTTTGAGCCAAATCTCTGAGCTCTTTGGGCAGTTCCTTCGACCTTATGATTCTCATTTGCTCTGACATGCACTGTGAGCTGTGGAATATTATATACAGGTGCTGGTCATAAAATTAGAATATCATAAAAAGATTAATTTTATTTATTGCATTCATTATTTCTTTTAATTTGATGATTTATAACTGACAACTAATAAAAAACCCAAATTCAGTATCTCAGAAAATTGGTCAAATATTTAGGTTCAATATTGAAGAAACCTGGTGCCACACTCTAATCAGATAAATAACACAAAACACCTGTAACGGTCATTAAATGATCCTGCAAACTAGTTCTGTACACTCTACAATCATAGGAAAGGCTGCTGACTTGACAATTGTCCATAAGACAACCACTGACACCTTGCACAAGCATGGCAAGACACAAAAGGTCATTGCTAAAGAGGCTGGCCATTCATAGAGCTCTGTGATATAGAAATAAGGATAACAGCACTCTGAAGAGAATTGTGAAACAAAACTCATTCAAAAATGTGGGGAGATTCACAAAGACTGGTCTGCTGCTGGATTCAGTGCTTCAAGACCCATTATAGCAAGACATAGGTTTCAGCTGTTGCATTCCTTGTATCAAGCCACTCTTAAACAAAAGACAGCGTCAGAAGCGTCAAAAAAAGGACTGGACTTCTGCTGAATGGTACAAAGTTAAGTTCTCTGATGAAAGTAAATTTTGCATTTCCTTTGGAAATCAAGGTCCCAGAGTCTGGGGGAAGAGAAGAGAGGCACAGAATCCACCTCAGTTGAGGTCTAGTTTAAAGTTACCACAGTCCTTGATGGTTTAGGGAGCCATGTCATCTGCTGGTGTTGGTCCACTGTGTTTTCCGAAGTCCAAGGTCAATGCAGCTGTCTACCAGTAAGTTTTAGCACGCCTCATGCTTCCTGCTGCTGACCAAATTTTGGCCGATGCTGATTACATTTTTCAATAGCATTTGATACCTGCACAATGCCAAAGCTACAAGTACCTGGTTTATGGATAACAGTATCCCTGTTACTAAGTGGCCAGCAAACTTACCTGATCTTAACACTATAGTAAATCTATGTGGTATTGTGAATTGGAATATGCATCACGCCAGACCTAATAATGCAGTACAGATGAAGGCCACTATCGGAGCAACCTTGGCTCTCATAACACCAGAGCAAAATGAGCCTCAACTAAGTATTAAGAACTGGATATGATGATAATTTTCATGTTCATATTATTTAGTTGGCAAGCATTTCAAAAAATCATTTTTTGTATTTGTCTAAAGTAATATTCTAATTGACTGAGATACTGAATTTGGGTTTTAATTAGTTGTCGGTTATAATCATCAAATTGAAAGAAATAAACATTTGAAAAAATATCAGTCTGTGTGTAAGGAATGTGTTTAATATACAAGTTTCACTTTTTTAATGTAATTATGTAAATAAATTAACTTTTCCTGACATTCTAATTCTATAACCAGCACCTGTAGACAGGCGTGTGAATTTCCTATTCAAGTCCAATTAGTTTTAGTAAACACAGCTGGACTCTAATTTAGGAATAGAATCATCTCAAGGAGGTTCAGAAAAAATGGGCAGTAGGTGAGTTAAGTGTGTGTCACAGCAAAGGTTCTGAATACTTATTACCGTGTGATATGAGTCTCACAGCAAAGGGTCTGAATACTTATTACCTTGGGATATTATCTATATTATATATAGTTGTAATGCACTGGAACAACTTTCATTACTCTACAGAGTCTGTGACTGACTTTGGGACTCTAGGGACAGATCTTTGCAGACTGGAATGCCTGATTGTCAGAGCATCAGACAGAGGCACGTTGCTTTTTTACTCAGACTGATAGACTTGAAGGAGTGGAATGGAGGGAGAAAAAGACAGGAACAACTGTAATGAACTCAGGCTCTGTGCGATCTTATTACAACTAGAGTTACACAGAATCCCTGGAGAGGTAGATTATAAAACTTTAAGACTTTAGATGTGGCAAGGCTCATGAGGCAGTGTGAATGAGTTTGGATGAATGTCTGAGTTTGAGAAGATGACATTAAACAGACAATATTACACATGAAATTGGTAATATTTTATACATTTGACATAAGGCCACCATTTAATCCATATTATTTTGTTGTTGTTATTACACCAAAGCATCATACCAGACATCAGACAGAGCAAATGGCCATTCAAACCTTGGACAGTGATGCATAGGTAAATGAGAATTAAACTAGCTGCAAGTGAATATAATAAGCAAACCTATAACTAATCAAATACTGAGAACAAGTCTAAGTGGGAAAAAGTTTGGTTTTCATCTTGTCCGGCTTTTATTAGGAAGTGCAGTGTTAGCACTAGCACCTAGTAGGACCCTAGGACTATATCAGCTTGAGTAAGGAGCAGTAATGAGTGAGTGTATGTAATGCCACCATCTAACTGATTAATTTAACTGTAATATATCTGTTAACTTACAAATAAATAAAGAAATAAATGAGACCAAGTGTATATACTGTGTGTCATGAATATGAAACTTTTGCTATGAAAAGCCCAGGTGTTTTGAAAGCCCAGGTTGCTTGACAATACCCCATATATTTCTTATGGGGTTTAGGTCTGGCATGTTTGCTGGCCAATCAAACACAGTGATACTGTGGCTATTAAACTTTTGGCAGTGTGACAGGTGCCAAGTCCTGCTGGTCAATGAAATTTCCATCTCTAAAAAGCTTGTCGGCAGAGAGAAGCATAAAGTGCTCTAAATTTCCTGGTAGACGGCTGCTCTGACTTTGGGCTTAATATAAAACAGTAAACCTACACCAGTAGATGACATGGCACCGCAAACCATCACTGATTGTGGAAACTTTACAATAGACATCAAGCAGCTTAGATTGTGTGTCTCTCTACTCTTCCTCCACACTCTGGGACCTTGATTTCCAAATAAAATGTAAAATTTCCTTTTTTTTCCATCCGAAAACAACACATTGGACCACTGAGCAACAATCTAGTTATTTTTTTCCTCGCCCCAGGTAAGACGCTTCTAGAGCTGTCGCTTGGTCATGAGTAGCTTGATACAAGGAATGCAGCAGTTGTAGCCCATGTCCTTGAGTAGTCCACTACTTGTGAATCTCCCCTAAATTTTTGAATGGCCTTTTCTTGACAATCCTTTCAAGGCTGCAGTTATGCCGGTTGTTTGTGCACCTTTTTTACCACACTTTTTTTCTTTCCACTCAACTTTCTATTAATATGCTTGGATACAGTATTGTGTTAAAAGTTAAGCTTCATTAGCAATGACCTTTTGTGGCATACACTCCTTGTGGAGTGTCAATGAGTGTGACTGTATTCCCCTTGAAGCATGTAGCCTACTGAACCAGAGTAAGGGACCATTTTAAACACTTAGGATACCTTTGTATGTCTTAAATAGTCACATTTTCTGAGATAATGACTTTTGAGTTTTCATTAAACAATTGAAATAGATCACTGTGTTTGTAATGAATCTATATAATATCTGTGTTTCACTTTTAGTGCTGAATTACTGAAATAATTTCACTTTTTGATGGTATTTATTGTTATGCACCAGTATGTGTGTTTCAAAGAATGAATGGGTTAAATGAGGAGGACCAAGTTCATTGTGTGCAAGCAGAGTGGCAAATAGATCACTTTCACTTTCAGAATTTGCATGTCATTGTTTTTCTATCCATGCTTTTTTATTTTTTCTTGGAGCTTTTACCTTTTGCTATTTTTGCCTTGGTATATTTACTTGTTTTTTGTAGATATACCTTGGATAAAGAGGTTACTATTACATCTTTAATTATCTGTGCTTTTACTTCCTACCTTTGGTGCAGCTAAATTTGCAGCAATTTTGTAGAGTTTGTTGCCTGGTGTCTCTGTGTTGTAATTCAAACAAAAGATGGTGCATTAAAATGTGAACTGCTTGCCTTTACACGCATAAAACAAAAAAAAAACTTTTTCTGCAATAAAATCCTCAAATAAATCTTTTTCTTTTACTAAAAGTCTTGTTTGCTGTCTTCTCTTCTCTTACCTCTCTATGCAATAGTCTGCTATTTCCTAATGTATTCCCAATATAGGCCTAACTGTCTCTTTCTCTTCATGAAGAGCTGATCAATACAAGAAGCAACAACGAGATTTGAGCACCAGCAAGAGATGATTGGGACTCAATATTTGTTTTTCTGAAGAATAAAAGAAATAGACAAATAAGTGAGGCTATTAAGTTGCTGTTACTCTATCAATTTTGTCTCTCTAACCTGTGCAACTTTCGCAAGTGTATGTTCAATGTTTCATCTTAGGATGTTAAAACAGAAGAAAATAACAAGAGAAAGTCATTAAAGACAGCCTCTTGAGACAGTCACACTGCATCTGATGTCTTGATTGTGTGATCAACAGGGGTCTGCTTTAGTTGCATTGCGGAAAAGTGTGTATGTAATAAAACATCTGCGGGCTCTCATGTGTAATGCAAATGTGAGTAACTTTTTATTCTTCTTTATTTCTGTTTTAAATTTCAGTCTTACACAAATAAATAAGAACAATCTGTTCATTTTTACACCACACATAAAGAAAATTAAAGCCAGGTGAGACAAGTGATGCACTGCTGATTGTGAAGGAAAATAAATCAGCCATATATGTGTAAACTGCCAATTCAAGAAAAATAACCAAAATATATATTCAGTGATGCAAATGAATAATTGTTTTGTCTGGCAAGTGAACACAGGTTTTTCACAGAATTGGCAATAGCAATAGACTCTGATTCAGAGTGAAGAACGTAGATAAAGGTCATGGGATTTGAATCATAGCATGTCCCCAGGAAGCGGCTTTCAAGTGGATATCTAATAGCTTCGACCTGGATAGATCTCAATAGACTCTGGAGTGAAGTGAATTAACACTCAGCATGAGACAGATTTAATATGGTGGAGAAGGTAGAGATGCCAATTATTAGGTATACTTTATAAGTTATTCAACTGCTTGTTAACACATATATCTAATCAATCAGTCACAAAACCATAACTCAATGCATTTGGGCATGTAGAGGTGGTCAAGACGACTAGCTGAAGTTCAAACTGAGAAATAGATTGTGGAAGAAAGGTGATTTAAGTAACTGTGAATGTGGCATCGTTGTTGGTGCCAGATGGACTGGTCTGAGTATTTCAGAAACTGTTGATCTACTAGGATTTTCACACACAACCATCTCTAGGGTTTACAGAGAAGAAGTGAGCAGCAATTGTGTACATGAAAATGCCTTGTTGATGTAAAAGGTCAGAGGAGAGTGAGCAGACAGGGCAGAATGAGATGATAGAATGGCAACAATAACTCAAATAACAACTTGTGACAACCAGTGGCAGTTATTCTAAGATTGCAAGGGTAAGTAAGCTAACATTTAATGGTCAAATATGTTGTGTTAACATTTAATTGACTACAAATGCATTAGAACACATTAATCTTGAAGATGACTTCATTCATAATTAGCTATCGACTGACTTAACTTTTTATATATTCCTATAAATTCAATGCATTTGCCTGTAAAGGCAATGCATGGAATGTTTTTTTTTCATTTCTTCACAACTTGTCATTGAATAAATGCACACAATTTTGTCTTGCCCCCAGACACTGAGCATCAATGGAGGTGAATGGAGATGTGGGCAGGTCTGTACATGGTGCTTGATTGGATTACATTTTGCTTAACAGGTATTTTGAGATCTACACCGTCAGTCAATTTATTACTGGGGGCCTCAGTCTCATCACCAACATTGTGAGTGAAGTTAAAAGACAAATTTCAACCCATTTCTTGTTATTTGCTTGGTGAATGTACATTCATTGTGTACATAAAGCACACTCATAGTATTTTCTTTTTTTCCTCAGTTTGTTCAATCAATCATTCATACTGTTGGCTAGGTCAGAGTGAACTATGCTATGCTTGATAATCTCATGAAACAGATTCCTCTGAATTTTTCATATTTGTAAAAGTTAGCACTTCTTAGAATTAGTAAATCCTGGGACGTTAGATGACATGAAAAAGTGTTTCAAGAAGAGGCATTACAGAGTGTCCTGAAAAGTTATGTCCAATACATTTATTCTGTGAGACTGAGGTCTGAACTTTAAGTTATGTATTAAAATCAAGACTTACAGGGTAACACAGGAAAGCTGTGTGTTTCTTTGGTTTATCTAAAAGACATGGAGTTGGACAGTGCAATACTTCTTCTGTAGAAATTATCATTAGTGGAAACAAAAATGTTGGGACAAAGAACAAGTTGTAAATAAAAACAGAATGCAGTGATGTAAAAGTTTCAAAATTCCATATTTTATTCAGTATAGAACATAGATAACATATCAAACGTTTAAACTGAAAAAAATTATCATTTTAAAAGAAAAATTAGGTGATTTAAAATTTTGTGCCACACAAAAAATAGGACAAGGCCATGTTTACCACTGTGAGATTTACCCTTTCTCTTTACAACAGTCTAGTTGCTCGATTCTAGTTTCTCAACTGTCTTAGGTCATATCTTTTGTTTTATCATTATGAACAGGTGAAGGTGAATGAGTATAATTCAATTACTGTGAATGAAAGGTGGATGAACCACTGGGTGTCACCAGTTGATTTGGTGCTGTACTGAAAGCCATTGCATCCCTAGTGCTTACCTCAAGAGATACAAGCTTTGTAACACTTTGCAATTCGTAATAATTCATAATCACTATGGTATTTTATTGAGTACCCTAAGGCCATTCTTGCCTATATTTAATCGATCCATGAGTGCAGTTAGCACACAAATACTCAGATCAGTGGGCAGCCCCCCTACTGAGGTGCAGATGGAGGAACTGGGGGCTTGGCAGCACTTCAGCCATGAATGTTTCTTGCCAGATTGAAGCTCAAACTAGCAACCTCTTGGTGCCAAAGCTGCCTGTCTGGCCGTTAGGCCATGGTACCATACATTGCAATAGGAGAGAGATGCAGAGTATGACAGCCAAGCACACATTTTTCATAGTGTTTAAACCATTCCGATGTAGCTCAAATATACAGGGGTTAGACAATGAAACTGAAACACCTGGTTTTAGACCACAATTATTTATTAGTATGGTGTATTGCCTCCTTTTGCGGCCAATACAGTGTCAATTCGTCTTGGGAATGACCTATACAAGTCTTGCACAGTGGTCAGAGGGATTTTAAGCCATTCTTCTTGCAGGATAGTGGCCAGGTCACTATGTAATGCTGGTGGAGGAAAACGTTTCCTGACTTGCTCCTCCAAAACACCCCA
>JAOUQT010000009.1:3208728-3218837 GCA_025769995.1 Xyliphius kryptos | reverse complement strand
AACTTGTCTTGAGGAATTTCCACTGAAGTTGGATCAGCCTGTCGTTTGATTTTGAGTCGGATTCCAAATCCAGACCTTCATGGGATCATCATCTACATTCTGATCATTTTTATGTTATATTTGAAACTCAAAGATGCCATAGAGTGGAAATGTCAAAAGAGCGGCTTACATAGCAATGGGAAGCTAACGCTGTAAGCTAACAGAGGAATATGTGTCCGATCCCACAGCACCGCTTTGCTTTCTGAAAACTTTGATGAAGACGGGACTGAAGAAAGTTATCTCGGCAAATCAGCTTCTAAAGTGTATTATTTTCTAATTTCTTTTCTTTTAAACTGTGTTGTGTAGTTTGGCCACAAGGTGGTAGTATTTCATATTTAGAAATCTGTTACTCAGCGATTAGTGTTCATTTTAAAAAGTGAATCCAACCTTTTTTTTTATTACAGGTGTAACTGCTTACAATTTCTTTTCTGTGATTTATTCACAATTACATTTTGGTTATTTAGCAGACGCTTTGATACAGGGTGTTACTCAAGGACCCACATTGGTAACATCAACAGAGCTTGGATTTGAACCACCAACCTTCTGATTGATGGCCCAACCACTGAGCGACCACTCGGTATTTGGACCGTGGGAGAAAACCCATGCAGACATGAGGAGAACATAACCCAGCACTCCATCTGACCACTGGAAATGGAACCCAGTACCATTTTTGCACTTGCCCCCTGTGCCACTGACAATCCAAGTCCAATGAGTGTATTATTAATGTTGTAAATGTTCAAAGCCACAATGTGGAGCTGATTTATTTTATGAACTGATGGCTGGCTGTAACTTGTGTGCTAAACTTAACCGGTGATTCAGTGTCTGTATTTTTTTTTTTACATCACAAGCTATAATTTCTCAGTCCTACCTTAGACAACGCGGAAACAGCTGACATGCTGTCATCCGTCGAGTCCTTGGACTTGTCTTGCGGTGGCTTTACTAATCCTGATACTTCCCCTTCTGTTAGCAGAGACATTTGTATCACGGCTTCTCGAAGGCCGAGGATCCTCCTGAGACGTTTGGCCTCTCGTTCCAGCTGATCCAGTCTCATTGTAAGCGCTGACCGATCCAGGCCCTCTAGAGGCAGCTGAGGCAACGGCTGCCTGCTGGTGCGACTCAGGGGGGAAACCACAACGGTCTGAGCAGGAGGTAAAGGGTGAGACCATGCCATGGAGGAATGGGGTATAATAGGGTGAGGCCAGCCTGGGGGGCCAGCAGTGAGTCTTAGCGGCTCTTTAATTTGAGGGCCCTGTGAAACCTGCTGCTCTGAAGCACTTGAAGCAGCATTTGTTGTTACTGGAGTTTCGTTTGAGTTTGCAGTTTGTATTTCCTCTGCCTGGCTGTTTACATCTGTCTCTTCACAAATTTTTGTCTTCATCTCTGTCTCCTGATGGTTTCCGTTTATTTCCTCCATAGTTGTTTTCTCTTTTTCTGAACAAACGTCTGTGGATTCCGAGCACTTTGGGGACTTGCAGCTGATCGCATCGTTCGACCATTCCGCTTTCCTCTTAATGCTTAAAAAAAAGAAAAAAAAGAAAAAGATCCAAATTTAATAATGTCGTGCTTTAATGGAATAAAATCACATAGCATTCATTCATTATCTTCCTCTTTGTCCCTTTACTAGGGTCACAAGGGGTTCCACATGCCCATCCAAGGGAGAACGTTTCGGGCGCTGGACAGATACACCCAAAACAGGGTGCCAATCTATTGCTGGGCACACAGTCACTTAATTATACAGACTATATGGGGCAATTTAGTGCGGCTAATTTACCTTGAATCCATTTTTTTTTCCGTAATGTGGGAGGAAACCGGAGAACCCGGATGAAACCCACGCAGGCACGGGGAGAACATGGAAACTCAGATTGGGATTCAAGTTTTAAATAGGTTGGCCCCTATGTCCACATGGGTTTCCACCAGGTTCTTCAGTTTTCCCCCACAGTCCAAAAACATGGATTCAAGGTAAATTGAATGCTCTAAATTGCCCCATATAGTGTGTGTGGCTGTGTGAGTGAGTGTGCCCAGCTATAGGTTGGCACTCTGTCCTGGGTGTATCTACCCAGCGCCTGAAAACCTCTCCCATGGATGGTCATGGGGTACCATCCACCCCCCAAAACCAACAAGTAAGTAGCAGACAACCCAAAACGGAAAACACAATGAAAATCCAGCACCTAAAATGGGTGGACGGCTATAAGATAAGTTAATTCAGGCCTTTTAAAACAATTTGCCACTGATTAAACTGTAGCCTTCAAGTGACCGAGAGAGAGTTGGGCTTCCGACCTGTTAGATTGTGTGGTGTCCGGTTCAGACTTGTCTTTGTCCTTGGTCTTCGTTTCTGTGCTTATCAGAGTTTCATCCGGTGTGGGTTCTGTTGAGGAATCTGATGTTGGCTCAGATTCTAAACTGCTCCCAGGAGAAGGACATTTATTTTCCTTGAACACATACAAAATTGTCAATACCTTTGTGAGAACTAATACACGTTTAATCCAATTTAGTTTTTTGCCGCTGACATTTATTAACTTTTTTCTTTACAGTGTACATTATAAACTTTCAATTTGAGGGCAGATATTATTTGAGGTAAACCACAACCCGGGCTTTGCCTATTCAAACTTGACTTTAATAAAAAAAAAAAAAAAGGAGCACGCACAGCATCATACGCTTGGTGACATCAACAAAGAAATACAATTCAATGTTAAGAAATGAAGGTAAAACATTTCAACGCCAATTCCCACTGTTACTGATAAAAGAAAAGACAAACGGTCTGTAATTACAGGATGTTTGGGGAGAAGTTTTTCTGAAGTGCATTATGACAGTTTGTCTGTGTAGTGCGTACATTTGAGTATATGCAAATTTGACATGCAAAATGTTGCTGTTGTATTAGCACAACCACTCACATATATATTCCCTACCAACCACTGACGAGCTGCACTGTGAAGCTGTGGTTATTTTTAAATAACATACAGTGTTCATGTAGGGTCTGTTACAAAGGGTATTTTTTTTCATTTGATTATTTATGCAGGGAGTGAAAAAGAATGTGGGCACTGTGCAGATCTTAACTTGTGGAGTCACGACTTCATGCTTTTGATGGAACCCGGTTTTGTTTTTCTTTACTGATTTATTGTAACGTTTAATAAAATGCAGACAGCTTTTATGCTATTTTTAAAAAGCCAGGGAGTTTTAAAGAGTCAGGAAGAATAGAACATCATATTTACCCTCCCAGGCGGCACGATGGCGTACATTTACATTTAGCAGACGCTTTTATCCAAAGCGACTTACAAGTATCCCACTTATTAGTTGGTGCCAGAACCCAGGGTTACATACAGAATCCCTGAAGCAATGGGTTAAGGGTCTTGCTCAAGGACCCACTTCAATGGGTAACTTCAATGGGATTTGAACCCACAACCCTTAGATTGCTAGCCCAAAATCCTAACCACTGAGATACCACTCCCTCATTGGCTTAGTGGTTCGCACGTTCTCCTCTCAGCGCTGGGGATTCCCGGTTCGAACACCTGGGTGGAGTTTTCATGTCCTCCCTGTGTCCGCGTGGGTTTTCTCCGGGTTCTCCGGAAAGATGGATGGGCACACACACACACACACACACACACACACACACACACTATATGGGGAAATTTAGAGCAGTCAATTTACCTCAAATCCATGTTTTTGGACTGTGGGAGGAAACCGGAGAACCGGGACGAAACCCATCCAGATTCGGATTTGAACCGGGAATTGTCAGCGCTGAGAGGCGAACATGCTAACCACTAAGGTGCCGAGTAATTTCTGTACTCGAATACGTATGTGCTGTAAGGTTTCCTTGAATATTTTAAAAGGTGTCCATAAATAAAATGTATTATTATTATTATTATTATTATTATTATTATTATTATTATTATTATTATTATTATTATATGAGGGGCAAGTCTCCTTACCTCTGCAGATTTCCTTCTTCGTTTGGCTCGGCTTTGTTCCCTGCATGTAGAATGTAACAGAACGCAACTATAGATTTAAACTGATATCTAATAAATAGAACCCACATTTACAAGAATTACAATTTATGTCGAAAACATGAAACATGCTGTGTATTGTATAGAACATGTAAATTGAGTGAAGCAAGTAACTCTTATTTTATACATTGACTGAAAAAAACCTCTCACAGCTGAATAGTGAGGATTTGGTTTTTTAATGTCTGACCAGGGCTTTATTTTACACACAACATGAATATGGACCGAGGGTATAAGAGAAACATTACTGTTTTTTGTGTGTCTTCTCATAGCTGGGTGTCAGCTCATCTTCTGGCTCCTCTGTTTCCTCGGGTACCAAACAGTTCCTTTAAAAGAAAACCGACTGCTTAATTCAGATCTGTGTGTAAAACTACAGTCAGTTTAATATGTTCACGCTGCACAAGCTTTTAATCGCAGCATCATCATCACGAGTCAAAGATTTAGATTTTTATACATTTATTTATAAATGTATAATCAGGTGAGATGCAGCAGCTGTGATTTATTGCACTTACCTCAGACGGGCTATAGGATGCTGGTTGCAGGTGAAGTGCTCAGGGACCTTTGATGAAAATAAGTGGGTGGCAATGCCTCTCCACTTCATGCAGTCTTCACACTGAATCCATGATACCTCTCTAAAACACACACACACACACACACACACACACACACACACACACACACACACACACACACAGTGTAGGTCAATTTTATACAAATAAGTAAATATTCCAATTTATTACAATAAGTTAGGGCTAGGACGATATGGCTTAAAATGACTATTGCAATATATTGAGCAGTTCACCTCGATAACGATAAATGGACGATAATTTTATCACACATACCCAAAAAATAAAGATTGTATAGGGCCAACATAAATACTTCACCGCCATATTGAGAGTACAATTCCCTGTTTATTGCCACGTAGTCACATGACTACAGAGAGCACGGAGCGCAGCCTCTTAAAGGAACATAAACAAAATATGAGCAACATGATATTCGGTATCGGTACATTTTTGGTATATCGCCCAGGCCTATAATAAGGTAGGAAAGGGCATGCATTATTGTGAATAAATCACAGGAAAGAGGTGTTTTTCGCCAATCCCGTTACACCTCAACAAGGGTTGATTCATAAATGTGTTTATTAAAATCAAAATCATTAAGAACTGTCTGTATTTTAAAGTGATCATGTTCCCCACGGGTTTCCGGTTTCTCTGACAATCAATTACTAGCAATAGTACCTCAGACAGGTAATAGGATGATGACCAAATTACAGAACGCAGTTTCTAAAAAACATCGGGAAAATAATGTATTGTATTTCACGCATCAAGCCAATCAGATTTAAGGACCGGAACCACCCGATATATAAGCAATAATTAGCATCTTGGCTTCTATAGGCAACTTTAAACATAACATGATAAACCTCAACAATCAGGATGCAAAACATGGAAGGAAGCCACTTTGGCGTGGGCTCATTAATCACGTAGTGTGAGCCAGATCTTTTACCAGGCAGCATGCAGGTATCATCTGTCTTCAGTTTAGCTGTTTACAGATGAAGGTTCCTGCTTTCAACTCTGGCTTCTATTTATACATGACTTCAAAGCTCACGAGACGGCTTCCGTCTCATTATCGCTAGAAACCCGCTTAAGCGCTCAGTAGCTGCTGTGCATGTTTATCAAAGCAGCGACGGAACACGTGAATAGTACGATTCACATTGGTCTCTGTGGTTTAACAGAAACTGAGGTATCTCTGGTCTGTTTTTCATTCCGAGTTATGAGTTAAAGTCATGACACTATTTTAGGCTTAATTGGTAAAATGGTGCTTTTTTAAGTCATCAAGCACTTTCAACAGATTCACCGATTAATTATTGATTGTCTTTGGAAAAATATATCTGACCCTTGGTTATAATCAATATTTTTTGGACAACCTTGACAGTGTGTGTGTGTCGTGTCTGATCGAGTAGAAAGATGGCAAATCTAAGAAAATTCCCCTAAACCATTTATAAAAAGGATTTTGGCCTCTTTTAATGATTTGGCCCCCTATAGTGTGTGTTTGTGTGTGGGAATGTGTGCCCAGCGATAGCTTGGCGCCCTGTCCTGGGTGTATCTGCTCAGCGCCCGAAACATTCTCCCCTGGACGGGCATGGGAACACCCCCGTTTATTTTAAATGTTAATTTAATAGTCTGTTTAAAGAAGCCCATTCATGTAGGTGGGAAAATCCTCTCTCCGGTTTTCATGACAACCATTTTGCATCATTTTATAATTCACAGATAGACCTCTTATTTTCAGGTAGGCAACATGCCTTAATACCACAATGTGTCGTCTAACAACCACTTCAAAACGTTTCTCTGGATTTTGCGTTCTAAAATACTAGCAGAATAGCCGAGCTGCGCTACGGTCCAGAACAACTTAAAAACAACGTGAAAGTTGAAAGTCAATGGTTTTTGGCTTAGTGGTTAGCCCATTCGCCTCTCAACTGGTTCCAATTCCAAGCTGGGTGGAGTTTTCATGTTCTCCCCGTGTCCGCGTGGGTTTCCTCCGGGTTCTCTGGTTTCCTTCCACAGTCCAAATTGAAAAATTTGAAAGTGAAATTGAAAGCTCTAAATTATATACACACTGTATAGTGTGTGTGTGTGTGAGCGTGTGAGTGAGTGCGTGCCCAGCGATAGAGGTTCTCCCCTGGTTGGGTAACACAACCTCGACCCTCTTACAGGATTAAGCAAAATGAATGAATGAATGAATTCATGAATAATGATTATTATTATTATTATTTAAATAATTTTATTAGTATGGAGTGATTTTTGTGGCAATTTAAATTCTGGAATAAATATGGCGTGAGTTGTTTTGATCTTCCTACATGAATCCATCCGAGGTTTGGCTTTCAAAAGCGAATCCGACTGAATAATTAAATGTAGCAAAAAGGGAGAACCCATTAGTTTTCCCAAGGACATGGAAAGGAATCCCAATGCCAAATTTCAGCCTTGTAGGAAGTGGGAGACTTAGTGATAAATCAGTGAGTGGGGGCTGTATATTGTGTGGAAACCCAAAATAGGGGGGTGGGCAATGCAGCCTTAAACGGCTGGTTTCTTGTTCAGTGTCTGTAAATCCACTTTGATACTGCAGTGGCTCAAATTCTTACTCTAAATGTCAGAATTTACAGCTTACACTTCTTCCTCCTCCTCCTCTTCCTCCTCCTCTTCCTCCTCCTTCTTTGCTTCCTCATCTGCCATTTTATCATCATCATCCGAGTTTTCATCTTCACTTTTTCTTTCCAGAGCTCGAAATGCTCGCTCTTTTGCTTTTTTTTCTTTCTTCTCCCTCCAGTAGTCATTAAGTTTGAGGCCAAGGGCAGCCATAGTGAGTCTGAGAAAAGGGGAAACAAACACCACCCAGGTGCTTAAACCACGAAACAAGGGTACGTTTTTGGACCGTATATAATCTGAATTAGCATTTACTTTACCTGTACTCTTTTGTGTATTCAAAGTCCTGCTTGTTGTGAGCTGGTTTCAGAAAATTACACTCTATAACTCCAATAACACCCACTCCTGACCTCTGACCTGAGGACTGGCATAAAACAAGTTCTTGGTAAATAAAGTTTTATATGTATAGGGTAGAGTGGAGGGGAGGACGCGGGGGGGGGGGGCGCATCATCTCTATAGTGACTGGCCACGGGTGATATACCTTGATCTGGCAGCCCACTTTCTCATATGACTTGATGAGTCGGTTGTTGTGGTACATCATGATGCCGTAATGATCTTTGTTCCTTTGATTAAAGCCAAATGTAATCTTCACACGTTCGTTCTGATTCATGCATACTTAAGGAAAAGGAAGAACATGCATACATAGAATCCATGTTTTTGGATTGTGGGACAAACCCAGAGGCAACCCATGAGGACATGGGGAGAACATGAAAACTACACAAAGATTAAGATTGGAACCTGGAATTCCCAGCGCTTAGAGGCAAACGTGCTAACCACTAAACCACTGCGCTGCCCCTAAAGGTTAGATGATGAATATATAGAGTCCTATTTTAGTGACCTAAGAAAGAGGATACAATAAACTGTGGCTTGTAGACGTCATTCTCGATCATGGACAGACTCTTAGCCACCAGTTTGGTCTGAACCTTTTTCTGCCTGAGGATGATCTGAATCCTGGGTTTCAGATACAAAATGCTGA
Source organism: Xyliphius kryptos (assembly GCA_025769995.1). Lineage (NCBI taxonomy): Eukaryota > Metazoa > Chordata > Actinopteri > Siluriformes > Aspredinidae > Xyliphius > Xyliphius kryptos. The sequence continues at coordinate 3,210,627 of JAOUQT010000009.1, read as the reverse complement.
GATACGCCTGAAAATGTACGATGGAAAGCATACGAGTCATAAATCCTGTATTTATGTGCAAAAGTTACAATTCTGCAGATTTTATTTTATTTCTTGCTAATTAGCACTCACTCTGAGGGAGTAATCCATCTCTGGAACAATATGGTCAGTTCTGTGTGGTCCAGAGTAGCGTTTCTTTCCTCTTCCATCCATTATCTCTGACCTGATCTCAGGAAGTCGAATGTCCTTCTTATCTACTTCAAAGTCGAACTCAGGCTTTCCGTCCTTGTTTCTGTTGGAGTTAAAAAAAAATCATATTTAAAGAAAAAAAACTTATTTGTAGGGGTTAGCATGTCTGGCTGTCAGAGCTGGGGATCCAGGTACAAATCCGGCTCTCGGTGAAGTTTTAGGTTCTTCCTGTGTCCACGTAGGGTTTTTTTTCCCCACAGTTTAAAAACATAGATTTAGGGTGAAGTGGCTGCTCTAAATTGCCCCTATATACATTTCCCCAATTTAGTGTGTGGGTCTGTATGAGAGAGTGTGTGCCCACCAATAAACTGGCACCCAGTCCTGGGTGTGTTTACCCAAAATGTTCACCCCTGGATGGTCATGGGACTACCCCCCCACAACCTTCAAAATACAATTAAGCGGTCAAAATAATGAAATGTAATAAAATCAGTTTAAAATAATCAACATTGTGACAACAATATGTTAGTGATTATCTGAATATTTAAATTTTGGTTAATAAGGTAAAAAAAAGAAATCTTCTGTAGTGTAATGTAGTCTCTGGAAAATACAATTCCCCACTGTCAAATACCTGCGAATGTTCCAGATCAGGATCTTGGTTCCCTTCTTTCCTGGGATGGAGTCCATTTGTTTCTGCAGCTCAGCTTCAGACTTGAACAAAGAGTGGGAGAGTATTGCTCTGAGACTGGCCTCGGAATCTTCCGTTATTACCAAGGACTGTGGGCATGCAGAAGTCAAGGAGAAATATCAAACAGAAAGCTGCTTTCTCTCTGGAACTGCCAAATACACTTTATTAAAAACATCTGTTTACATAAAAGTCCATGGTAATTCTACACACAGCTGTGTAATGCATAAATGTAGCGTCAGATTATGTTCGCATTACATTACAATGCAAAAAAATGAACACTGTGATTTCAGATTGTTGGTGCCAAAAGCAAATGACCTAAGATTTTTATTCCCATGGTAACACTGTCTATGAATCCGGTATTCATAATGCATTATAAATGCGTTTATAAAGTATCCATAACGCTTTGTGTTATAAGCCTTTGTTAATGTACATAGATGTTCATAATCACAAATATCACATAATCACAAACAGTTTGACATAAAGCTTTATAACACAAAGTGACACGATGCATTATAACATAAACTTGAACAATTAATTGTGATGAACAATTAAAATATATAATGTATAATGCATTATGGCACTGTGTTGTAAAGCCTTATGGCATGTTCTTATAACACTTTGAGTGTGGTTATGTACATCTATGGACATTAACAAAGGTTTATAACAAGTATTATAAAGCACTATGAATATGTTATAAAGCTTAATAAATGTGTTTATAATGCATTATGAATACCAGATTTAGGTAGTGTTACCATTCACATCTGTCTAAAGTGTTAATTGATTGATTGTTCTGTGGAAACCACAAGAAAATAGATTAATAATCTGTAAAATTGTGTTACATAAGAAAATACATATATATATTAAGAGCTTTATATGAAGGTAAAAAGATTTTACAGACTTTTAGAAACTGTGTATCTATAAACCACTAAATTTTCATTTATTATCCTTAGTGTCCAGTTAGTGTGCAACACTGATTGTGAATCAATTTCACTTGCTGTTGTGCAAATGGAACGGAGAACAGGTAGAAATGAGAGGCACTTAGCAAG
>JAOUQT010000009.1:3178484-3188666 GCA_025769995.1 Xyliphius kryptos | reverse complement strand
GTGTGTGTGTGTGTGTGTGTGTGTGCGTGTGTGTGTGTGTGTGTGTGTGTGTGTGTGTGTGTGTGTGTGTGTGTGTGGGAGTGAGTGTGTGCGGTAGATTTGCGATGTATCCTTGGTGTATATGCCCAGCACCCAAAACATTTTCCCATGGCTACTTTGCTTTGACTGCAGTCATTTGTTTCATTTGTCAGTTCTACTAGCCATATACACACAATCTGTAAAACAATTACAGATTGTAGTCCATCTGTTTCCCTGCATACTATGTTAGTTTCCATTACTCCGTTCTCTAATGATCTGCACTCCTACGAGACCACCACAGAGCAAGTATTATTGGGTGATGAATGATTCTCTGCACTGCAGTGACACTGACATGGTGGTGTGTTAGTGTGTGTTTTGGTGATATGACTGAATTAGACACATATGTGCTACTGGGGTTTTTAAACAGTGTGTAATAGTAATTAATCAAATGCTGCACAGCTTTTGTTAGTCATCCTCTATATCTTTGCACTTTATCAGTGCTTAATGGAAGCCTTTGGTGGCTGAACATTTTTGATTGGTAGATTTCAAATACAATTTTAATTGTAATGTAAAAAATCTTATAATGTGTTGAACTGTTCAGACAGCTACGGCTAATCAATCATTTTTCGACACAAAGTCTCTTTTATTTTGGATTAACATTTGAATTATAACTCTAACATATTTTACATATTTTTTTTAATTATCAATCTTCTGATTATTAACTGCCTTGGCTTACAGTAGAAAATATGGTTCAGTTTTCAAAGGTTTAGCCTACAATGACATTTCTTAATTTGTTGGAAGTCAAAAACTCAAGTACTACAGCAGTAAAATACAAAAGCAAAGAACAGCAGTAGACCCAGTGTTTAAATCATAGTCATATTAACAACAAGATCACTGTTGCCAACTCCTTAGTAAGGAAAGTAACTATTGGCAGTCCTGAAAGTTGCTGGAAGTCAGTTTGCATAATATATCAATTTGCATAATTTATCAATTGCATGTTTAAGGAATCAACATTGTGGGACATAAAAAAAGTAAGTAACAACACAATAAATATGTTAGACCTTCATATGAGCTCTAAATAAATAAAATGTAGATTTTCTGTTTGCCTTTAAAATTAACTGTCACTTTTTAAAATGTCTTAATGACTTTAATGTTTTGTCTAGACCCACATTACAATTTATTTTTACGTAAATTACATAAATCAATTATGGGCCCACAGTGCCATACTGCTTAGAACGTTCGCCTCTTAGCACTGAAGATTCCCGGTTTGAATCCCGATCTGGGTGAAGGTTACATGTTCTCCTCATATCAGAGTGGGATTCCTCTTCGGTTTCTTTCCACAGTCCAAAAACATGAATTCAAGGTAAATTGAATGCTCTAAATTGCCCCATATAGTGTTTGGGAGAGTGGATGTGCGAGTAAGTGTGCCCAGCAATAGATTGGCGCCCTGTCCTGGGTGTATCTGCCCAGAGCCTGAAACGTTCTCTCCTGGATAACCCCCGTTTACCTAGTAGAAGATTAAGTGGATGATAATGATAATCGGCTGCAGATTGGCTGCACCTGCGCTTAATTAATTGCGGCAAAGTATTGCACTATGATGCAATCTTCAATGCTTGGGAAAAATACTCTAGTTGATTAGATTAGGACACTTTGTTGTCTATTATACAGTATTGCTGCTATGAACATCTTGTGTTTAGTTTATATGTCTTTTTTTCTTGGGAGCATCATTTCTACCTGTGGCTTCAACCATGTATTATGTGAGTTACAAATCCTCACTACATTCATGAAACTCTGCTTTTCAAAAACTGTAAACATGATGCTGAACTGGTGCAAATACATGAAAAGTAAATGTCAGGACATGAGTTGGAAGATCAACAATGTAAACCAATCGAAAAAATGCTCAGTGTTTTAGATCCGATGGGACTTCAGGTAAACATTAAAGTAAAGCACTGCTATGAGGAGCAGATTTAAGAGTTTGCTTTACATTTTATTAGAATGTGTTGAGTTTATCTAAAAAAAAAGTATTGTAATTATTAAAACAAGTACATATTTCATGGTCGTCGTAAGAAATTTATATTTATAATACATTAACAAGCTTTTCTGAAATACAGTGTGCCTACTGAGTCCTGTAATTTTTTTCCAATTAATTTTCTAATCTGCACCTGATGGATTTGTGACAGCATCCATCTTTATACTGCCTGCAAATAGCTCTTCACCACTTTCAAATTATGATCTGTTTAATGGGCAGTCAGCAACTAATTAGGATCAATTATCTGACAACCATACACACACCTACAGCAAAGTTTTATACCCTAATTATTACACTCAAAAATAAAACTACAACAAGTACTACTGATTATTGTCATTGATATTTGAATAATTCAGAAATTGCTAAAAAAAAGATAAGACTCACTCACCCTAAAGCTCATTTTAATCCATTGATCCTCTAGATCTGTTCCTTATTACGTCATATTCCTCTCACTCCTCCATATTTCCATTGGATTTCTCTTGTCGGTTCATCTGGTCACTGGCAAAGCTACATTTATACATGAAATTGGGCCACACAAACCCATTATCCATCAGTCTGTTTCTGACAAAAAAGCAGCACCCCTGCTCAGTCTCATAACTAAAAAAGAATGGGGAATAAAGAGAAAATAAATTGTATCTCTTTCTGGTATTTGCGAAATTGTTGGAGCTTAGAGAAGAGATCTGTGTTTTTCTTAAAGGTCAGTAGGGATGTGCAGCTCTCCCCAAAGGTCAAACCCATCTCATTATCAACAAACTTGCTTACCAACTTGCTCTTAGTCTCTCTCACTCTGCAACACACAGTGTTTCCACAGTAATAATAACACGAACACATAAAAAGTAGGAAAGTAAGTCTGCTCATTTAATACTCTACAGTATTTAAGTAATGATTCGGGGGGAAATGTGGTTATTTGCATTAGAAGAGAATTCCCATTTTTGAATCATTTGAAACTAATGCAGTTGTTTTTGAATAAGTATAGTTTTGAAGTTTGTACATTTAAAATGTTATAAAGTGAGGTTTGTGGCAAATACAAATCTGAATAAATAAAGTGTGAGTTGTGACTATATTGTCCACACAGTTAGTTTTTTATGTCAGTTTACCAGTATGTTTTATAAGGACACAGTAAGGAATGATGGCAAGTTTTAAGCTTTGAAGATACTCGGAAAGCCCCCAATCCACCCAAGGTTGCGTTTGATGGAAATAGTGAACAAACAATTAAACGTAGGAAAACAAAAACACATTAGTTTTTCCTAAGGACATGGTCAGTAAGCATGATGCCAAATTTGAGCCTTGTAGGTAATCGGGAAGACCCCGATGTGACATTGGAGCGGTCTTGAGTTCAAAGATAATATCGAACAAACCATCAGATATAAGAAGGTGAAAAGTACTTTCCAATGACATAATGGGGAGTCACAATGCCAAATTTCAGCACTGTGGATACTCAGGGAAAGCCGTGGTGTGACATTGGAGGGGTCTTGCGTTCGATGGTAATATCAAATGAACCGTCAAATGCAGGGAGGTGAGAAGTACTAGTGATAAAGTCAGTAAGTGATGGCTTTGCCTTTTCTTACTACTTTATTTGCAATGCACACAACATTATGGGTGACAAAAGATTGGATCAATGAACATAAAAGTAAAACATCTTCCATGGCCTGCACAGTCACTGGATCTAAATTTATTGAGACACTGTGGGGTGTTTTGGAGGCGCGAGTCAGGAAACGTTTTCCTCCACCAGCGTTACACAGTGACATGGCCACTATCCTGCAAGAAGAATGGCTTAAAATCCCTCTGACCACTGTGCAGGACTTGTATATGCCATTCCCAAGACGAATTGATGTTTATTGGCCGCAAAAGGAGGCCCTACACCATACTAATAAATTATTGTGGTCTAAAACCATGTGTTTCAGTTTCATTGTCCAGCCCCTGTATATAGTACATACGCTATATTGCCAAAACTATTTGCTCACCCATACAAATATCGCAATTAGTTCCAATCACTTCCATCGCCACAGGTGTATAAAATCAAGCACCTAGGCATGCAGACTATTTTTACAAACACTGGAAGGCATACAAAAACTGCCAGAAATTGGTTATGGGCACTACATTACCCAGTGATCCTCTTTCCTGTTAATTCATACCATACCTGCAGACCTTTGAGTGTGAGAAACTAGATCAGTTTTCCTCAGAGTTTTAAATGATTGCTCAGAACCAGGATCCCTGCAGGTCAACATTACACATGTGCTCCTTGTGTTGTGTGTTGCTAAGACATGACTCTATGCTTTATTTTTTCTATGCTTTATTTTATCTGATTCTATGCTCTAGTTCTTGGGTTGTATATGTGTGCAACATAAAAAAAATGCCACGTGTGTAAAAAATCCAGTCAACTGTCAGCTGTATTATAAGAAATCTAAAATGTTTGGGAACAAAGCAACTCAGCCACAAAGTGGTAGGACATGGGGTCAGTGGATGCTGATGCTCATAGTGCGAAAAGGTCGCCACTATAGACCTCCAAACTTCATGTGGTTTTCCTGTTCATGTGGCCTCAAGAACAGTGCTTAGAGAGCTTCATGGAATGGGTTTCCATGGTCGAGCAGCTAAATATGTGAGTCAAGCAGGTGGATGAATAATTTTGGCAGTGAATTACATAAAAACATCCTAATTGCCAAGATACACCACTAGAAGCACAGAATGAAGGAAGCTTGAAAAAAACAATATGATAAAAATCCATAAATAGTAAATTTAATTATGCAGTTTTTTAAGATTATAGATTTTAGATTATATAAAATATCCAGAGCAGTGTTTGAGTAGCTAAACTATAAAGGCATTTAAAGATTATTATGCAGCAATTTATATTTTTACATTTTAGAATTTAACTAATACACAAGTAAGCAGATATAAATACTTATATAATGTTTTTAAAACGATGGATTTATACATGCACTATTCATTGGCATATCTGGAAATTATGGAGTATTACATATGCATACAACAGTTACTAAGTATACTTATTGTTCACAATAATTTATTATGGGACCAAAAAACACAATAATTGATAATATATTGTATAAATTACATCTACACACATATCCTTAAAATGTATTATTATCACACTTTACAACATATGTTTGAATATTTTTATTATATTGTATTTTACATTACACTATGTTTAAACACTTTTTATTCCTGTTTTTGTTTAATATCTGTTAATATTTGTCAATATTTGTTTAATAAATCACATTGATAAATTGAGTCAATTTGCAACAGTGCATCTTAAAGCAAATCATATTTAGTGATACTTTTTGAATACTTTATTATTCTTTATCGTTAATAATGAATATTGTTAATCAACCTTTATTACATTGTATGGCATGTTGCCCAAATAAATGATTATAAACTTTATATTCATATAATATATGACCTGTAATATAATGTTAGACTTACCGCCATTTTGTTCGTCGATTCTGAAACCAGGTTTTGACCTGAGCGTCGGTCATTTTAAGAGTCTTGGCGAGAGCCGCGCGCTCAGCACTGGCCAAATACTTCTGCCGGTGAAAGCGTTTCTCTAGCTCGCAGATCTGCAGGCGGGAAAACGAGGTGCGGGGCTTCTTCCGCTTTGGGGGTGTTCGATTCTGGTAGGGGTGACCAATGCGTCGAGTGATTGGCAAGGCTAGAAGGGCTGCATGGGGAAAAAACTGGGAGTCATATATGTGTGTAGATTGGTCATAAAATTTTCAGGCCTATACGGAACGTGAGATCATTCATCTATTAATTATATTTTATTAGCCGATGCCTCTGTGCGCCAGGGCAGAAACAATCATAGACGGGGCGCCACTCCATCGTAGGGCACACACAGTCACACACATGCAAACATAAAGGGTCACTTTAGAGACAACAATTCACCTTGCACCTGGAAAAAAAACGCGCACGAACACAGAGAGGACATGTAAAACTCCCCACGGAAATTTCCAGAAACATACAAATACTCTACGCGTGGAGAATTTAGAATTCTATACAGAACACAAGAATACATATGATAATATTTTGTCACTATTTTGCATAATGCGGTATTTTTCGTAAAGACCTTTGTGACCAGGTTCATCCTTAGATAGCCTAATTTAAACTAATCTACATATTTTTTAAATACGAATAATAAACTTGCTTAATGCTTTGTGCTATCATTTTGCGTTATTTATGCTTTCTGAAGGCACTATAAAAATGCCTACCTTTAAGATAGAGTACCCAGCTGTGCTGAGTGGGTGCAGACACTATATCACACAGAAGCAGACTGTAACTCAAAACGTGCTAATTACTTCAAAATCACAGCGTTTATATTCCATATTCCTTCGTACATATTCAATCATGTCAATCTACCTGATGTTGTAACTTGCAGAAAATTAATTAATTATGTATTTATTTATTTATTTCGTCATTTTACTGTAAACATATTTGCAAAACAATACACACGTGTAGGCTTATTTTTTTGTAAACGACTTGATCAATACATACTCCGTGTGCTCATGTTAGACTGTCTTTTATTATCCTCATCATTTGCAGTGTGCCACCCTTTTGTTTAAATGCATCAGTTTAATAGATTAATAGATTTAATCTTTTATTTCTAGACTTGGTGCTACACACCACATTAAAGTGCCCTTGTGCAAACAGTACAACCAATAAATACACGACAGTGCGAACAATAAATACGGACAATACAGAACAATAAATACACACAGCGTGCGCAATGAAATGGGGTTTTAATATAGAAAATAGCAGTGTTTGAATTTTAAGGAAGCCTATTGACCTAATGACTTGAAATGATCTGAAAGCAATCCAAAGCTGCCCCACATGCCATCACCATCTCGGGAAAATGTTTACATTTCTGCAAATACTCATAGATAGACCAAAGGAATCACGTTGTAAAACTTTAGTTGATCTGCTCCTATTCAAATAATGTGCATTAACCTGATACCACACTGTGATGTAGAAGCAAAAAAAGTACAAAGTACTTATAAAATCGCGTTCTACATCAAAACTATGCAGCTTTCATCTGTTCATACGATAGACATATCTATAAGTTTAATGTATAGAATTGGACTGTACGTGAATTCGTATTTATAACGTCTTTATTTTATTTATAACGTACTATATTTTGTACTCTGTATTTACGATTTATTAGCAAATTGCTCTTAATAGCACATTTATATTGCATTTTCAAACACCTTAAACAAATCCTTAAATTTACGTATTACTATGTGTGGGGAAGTGTGGAGCAAAATTATTGGAATGCATTCCAATATAGGACATTCCTGCATCTAATCAATGACATAGTACTAAGGGTTCTGTGACATATGGGCACAGAGTAAAAACAGAGTAAAATTGTGTTATATAATTTTGACTAAAACTGATGTAGTCAGGAGTTTGATTTAATAGAAGCGAGTTAATAGATGTTTATTGGTTATATGTAATAATCAAGAAACATCCGTGAATATAGATTCTTAACTGATATAATAGAGAGCAGAATCGGTTGCTGTTTTCCAAAACAATTTTGCTTTTTGTTAAATCATTTAGATTGCAGCAAATGTAGCTATAGGGTTTTAGAAAACGGCCCATAACAGTTTACAACTGTAACCTAGCAAAGGGGCATGATTCATTTCACTCTGTTGGGAGAGTTTTTTCCACGCTTTCTGTATTTTCCAGTGTTTCCAGTGTTGTTTAAAGAAACAAATAAACAAATAAATAAACAAACAAACAAACAAATAAATAAATAAATAAATAAATAAATAAATAGACAAAAACGTAGACATTTACTTATTTAACTCTGTCTGGCCGCGGGGAGCATCAATATTTTATAAACATTCTCCCATTTTAATTTTTTTAAATTGCCTTTAACATTAGATCCAGTTTTTTTTTTTTTTTTATTAATTCACTGTTAAGCTATTTAAATTATATTAATATGTTGTCTAAATTATTATTTAAAAAATATTTTAAAATTAAACACATATGCACTGGTGGAGGTGGTGGTACGATACAGGAGTACAACTTGGTATCCTAAACCCAGGGTCGCTATTTCACCTGTCTGTAAGTGAGACTTTACCTGGCAGTCTGTCTTTGGTGAATCTGCGGTGATTCTCCACCCACGGGAAGCAAAGCGGCCCGAATCCTGGGGGTGCGCTTACCACAGGTGGCGCTATAGCGGCCCCAAGCGGTCTGTGCGCCGGGACCCGGATCACCCCGTGGTGTCCCAGAGTCCTGTTCGCCATGAACTCGACCGGGTCCTCAAGAGCAGGAAAAGCAGACAGTGGGGCGACCAAGGCGGTAAATGTTGTGGTGGTAGCGGTCTGCGACTCCGAGCTGCTCTCAGAGCCATGCTGTCGGTCAGAAGAACCGAGAATCCGGTCTATACCAAAACGAATGGGTTCATTGATCGGTTTAGACGATTGCTCCGGTCTCGGACTTTGGGAGCTTTCCATATTTCCTGTTTACAACCCGCGCGTGGGTTGAGGAAATATAACCAATCAGGCAAAACGCAGTGTAACTGAGATCAGTGTTTGTCCAGTATGTCTGTCCATTTTCTCATCTGTTATGGTTTGCTTTTTGTTCTGTTTCAAAGATTCCGACATATTCCGTTACATCTGAATCCTCCTCGGTTGAGCTTATTCCTATCAAACTGTCGCATCTTCCTCTTGCATTTTGCTAAAGTCACAATGTAGTGCTTTCATTGGTCGAGTACGTCAAACCCTCTCCCCGCTATTGGTTACCATCAGCTGCTTGACCCAGTAGAGCTGAGCGCGAGAATGTCAGAGTCCTATATCGACCATCGATATTCTGCTATAAAAATGTACAATAATATTTCTTATTTATTGTTGTATTTTTACGTTTTTACACATGTGTTGCAGTCACAGAGAATTATCCTGACACATCGGACAAAGTCAGTATTAATAACTTTACATTTCCAAGATTTATTCCTACATTAGATTTCAGGTATACAGTAGATTTACACACCGCACTCAGCTGCCAGTTCAGAGGCAAATGTCAATCACCCGAAAACAAACTTTTAGATGAATTAAATATTTATAAACTCTTATGTAGATTCTGAAAAAAAACTTTATAATCTTACCGCTGTGATATATAAAAATAGTGTGAGGAGAGTAGATTAATCTTTATCATATCAGAATCAATCGTTTTACGAATACAAACTTTTTTTGCGAAACATGAACTCGAAACAGTTCATTTCAGCACATCAGCACCGCCACGTGTGTGGGCTAAAATAAATTAGAATGTCTTAAAATAAAAGAAACGTTTTACTAAATTGTTGCAGATTTGGTCGTAGGCCAACTTTTCCTCAAAAGGAAACAGAGGAGCACATGCACCTTATGGGTACCTTTAGACTCCATTACATATTTCATTTATCACTATAAATCTTCTATTCAGGAATCCCCACAGAGATTTAAAAGGCTCCCTTAACTTCCAGGTTCAACGTATACCCCATAATGACAACAAAATAGAGATTATGGATACTAGATTGCTTAAAGTTTATGGGCCAGATGATAAATTTGGGCTATGCTTAATTAAATTAAATTCCAAGTAAACAATTAGATTAAACTTCAAAAGTATGAGATAACCGGACATCAAAGACAAGCACTGTTATTTGTTGCAAATACAAATAATAAACCTCGAACGAATTTTACTTGCTTTATATATGATGTATATGATGTCGATGTAAACATCAGTCTCAGCACACACGTGCTGTTATTTTAAATTTGGATATAATTAAAATAACTAACACTCTCTGATTATGGATACTAAATGAGATATTGTCAAAAATATTATTATCATTTTGTTAACATTTCTCAGAGAATGAACGAATCATAGGGGTCTAAGGCTAATTACGAGATATGAATATTTTACTAAGTCTCACGCGACCACGTGTGGATTAAGCGGAAGATAAGAAATTAAGGTATGAATGAGTATTGTAAGTTCGATAGAATTTTTATGTGATATGTTTGTTGCTCTGGTTATGGATGCGAAACTAAATATTTAATATAAAATGGAATTGATAACAGTTGCTCAGGGATAATACAGGTACTAATTTGTAGACATGAATGTTTTACTAATTATATAAAAAAAAAATAATAATAAAA
>JAOUQT010000009.1:3150093-3162395 GCA_025769995.1 Xyliphius kryptos | reverse complement strand
CTGTCTGTGGATTGTGGGGGTGGACCAGGGCAGCTGCTCTCACAGTGCTCCTGTCCATGTGAGTGTAAGTGTGTGCATGTGGGCATGCATGCATATGTGTGTGTATGCACAACTTTGAGATTGTGGTCCCCAGATGGGTGTGACCCAGGCTTACCCCTCCTGCTGAAGTTCCACCTGTCACACACGCACTCCCAAGCATCTATACAAACACACCCACCCACCACCACAACCCATATACAGTACATACACATGCACACGCAGATTGTATCATCTCTCTTCTATGTGATGTACTGTATATGGTATTGAACTTAAAGAAGAAATAATCAATACAGAAATCCCTAGATACATTAGAACACATCAATATAAATGTGCTAAAGATGATCGAAAAACCCTTAGTATGATGAAGTATTGTTTTATTTAAGTGTAATAAAGGTAACGACAAAAACACAGACACATTTTGATGTTGAAAACCTTTGGTCATAGATAAAACGAGAAGTCTTCAAGCTTCTGAGTCGTGCGGAACTGATTTTCTCAGAATGCTCATGTTTTTGAAAATACAAGCCCAACAAACATCCTATACAGCATTTATAATGACGATTTTTAACCATTTTCAATTTATATTTTTTAATTTCAATTTTTACAAATAATTTTAACCGGAAACCCGATTTGGACTATGTATGCTCGGAATTCTCAATTGAGTAGTTTGCTAGATATGTTTGTTGTTTTATAAAACTCTAAGATTGATAATCCTATTTGTAACCCCAGCACTAAATGCAAATCTTAACCAATGGTGTAAATGTTCAACATTTCTTCAGGGTTCACCTAGAGAGGTTTACAGCCTGAACTTTGTGTGTGTGAACAGATTTCTACATAATCAAAGTTGTAGTAAAACCATAAGGAGAGAGACACTAAATCCCTCTAGGTTACTGATGAAAAGGTCGGAGTACTATTTTTTTTTCCACATAACATTCTTCCAGTCCTCTTCTGGATCATCCATATGCTCTCTGGCAAACTTAAGCAGTGCTTAACTTATTGTAGCCTTTGTTACTTTTGTCCCAGCTCTCTGCAGGTCATTCATTAGAGCCCTCCATGTAGTTCTGGATTTTTGCTCAGCAATCTCATGATCATTTTGAACTGACAGGATGAGATTTTGCGTGGGGTCCCTGATCGAGGGAGATTATCAGGATTTGTATGTCTTCCATTGTCTTATAATTGCTCCCACAGTGGATTTATTCACACTAATCTACTTGCTTATTGTGGATTCACTCTTCCCAGCCTGGTGCAGGTTTACAATTTTCTTCCTAGTGTCATTCAACAGCTCTTTGGTGTCAGCCATACTTGAGTTTGGAGACTGTCTGTTTAAGGCTGTGGACAGGTGTCTTTTAAACAGATAACAAGGTCAAACAGGTGCCATTAATACAGGTAAAATGTGGAGAACAGATGAGCTTTTTAAAGAAGAAGTTACAGATCTGTGAGAGGAAGAATTCATCCTTGTTTGTTATTTCCCAAATACTTATTTTTTAACCATAATTTACAAATAAATTATTAAAAAATGCTACAATGTTATTTCCTGGATTGTTTTATATTTTTTCTTATAGATGAATTGTAACCTATGATGAAAATTACAGACCTCTCTCATCTTTCTTAGTAGGAGAACTTGCACAATCAGTGGCTGATTAATTACTTTTTGAAGGGTGTCTGTCCCAGACACTTTGTTTCAGCTGCTTTCAAAGATACTCTATAGGATTTAGGTCAGGGCTCATAGAAGGCCACTTCAGAATAGTCCAGTGTTTTCCTCTTAGCCATTCTTGTGTGTTTTTAGATGTGTGTTCTGAATCAATATCCTGTGGCACGACCCATGACCTGTGACACTAACACTGGGAAGCACATTTCTCTCTAGAATTCCTTAATAGTTTTGAGATTTAATTGTACCCTGCACAGATTCCAGACACCCTGTGCTAGATGCAGCAAAACAGCCCCAGAACATAACAGAGCCTCCCCCATGTTTTACAGTAGGGACAGTGTTCTTTTCTTTGATATGCTTCATTTTTCCATCTCTAAACAAAGACTTGCATAGCACAATGACTACCTGTAGCCCTATATATGGCCCACTGACTGATTACAAGATTGTAGACACCTTTGATACTAATTAGCGAACACACCTTGATTTATCATGTCCCTTTGGCCACATTTTTCAGGGGTAACATTATTTAATTCTGTTGAAGCATGGTTGAAAAGCAATGTCTGACTTTTATATAATCATTTTCATAGAATTTTTATTTATTATTGCTTTTATATATTATTTCTGTAACCATTGTTGCTTTTTCTTTAATTAACCCTGTGGTACTAACAATTTTGTCCATGTTTGTAGTTTAGATTTTTCTCTTTTTTATTGATTGAGAGCACTAGAAATGACAAATATGTATAATAATTATATATTAATAATTACACAACGGCAATGGGAATGGTGTAAATTATCAAAATGCCATTAAAGAAAATGTCAATGAAAGCCTTGGTCGGGCCAAAAGCCACATATTAATGTGAAGCCTGGACAACAAAGAAAGATAAAGAAAGTTATATTCAGGCTTTTAATAACAAGTGCTTCTGGATATTGTTGAGGATCTAATGGATGAAGATGATGACCATTTATAAAGTCGCAAGTGTAATGGAGTTACAGAACCACATCAAAGTTACAATATTATGCTCCTGTGATCAGGCTCGAACGTGGCAGCATTGAAGGAGGTTTAAGGACAGGAGTGAGTCAGAAGACGTAGAATACTGTGAATATCCTGAATGGACAACTTCATGACATTAATGGGATTGTCAAGGGTCAGACTTCTTCAAGCAACACGAGACATAAAGCATTGTAAAAAACATAAAGACATAAAGCATCTGTGCATCCAACAATCATGATGTACTTCATGTAGATGATATGTACTAATATTAAAAAAATTGTAAACCATGTATTGTTTTCTTTCCATATAATTTCTTTTTATGATAAGGATTTACAGTATATTTAAGAAAAGTATATTATGTAAATTGTTGTTTACTGACTGCTAGGTTAATAATTACACATTAAAGAACTGCGATGAAAAAGGCATGTAGGTATGAGCTGCGCTTTCATTTTCCTCTTTGCTTCTGTGAGGATTGCTGAACCAGCATCAGTTTGTTTTTGTGAGTCTGAAGTGCAATCTAGATTTGTCACATGTGTTGAATCAGTTGTTTTTCTAAACATGTCATGGATTATAAAGTAAAGCTGATGAATCAAGACAGAGAAAAGGACTGAGGAAAATGAAAGAAGCATGAGACAACGTTCACCTTTTGTCAGATTCACATTTTCCTTTCGTGTGCCTGCGTGCATGTTCGTGTGTGTGTGTGTGTGTATGTTTTTGTGTGGGTGTCTGAGCAAATGCAGAAAAGTGTCTGGAAAGTGTATATCAGTATTGTTTGTTTACTGACTTTCAAATTTGTCCCTTTCTCACTATTCTCTTCTTTGTGAAACCAGGATCACTTCACAAAACTGCAGTGCAATGGATACACAATAAACACACTACATTACCTTTTTATACATGACTGTTACAATGCAACAGTTGTCCTATTCTTCCCATTAGTCAAATTTTTAATCATCATACACACAATACTTTTAAACTGGAGTGCAACTACAATGCAAATTTGCACATTAAATGTAAAGTACTTTATTAAAAAAATCTGTCCTCAAATTAGTAAAACATACTTTATGAGGAACTGTTTAAAGGGATTTCTAAGAAAACTTGCAGTGTTTTCTAAAGCTCATAGGGCATCCTCCTTTAGGGATAAAATGTAACATACTGTATATAAACTTCAAGATTATATCCTGTATTTCATTTCTGTAAAGATGCTTTGCAACAATATTCCATTGTAAAAAGTGCTATAGAGATAACATTGAAGTGTAAGGTTTAAAAATGAATTTATGTTATTACATAACATTATAACATTATTATTTTTCTCTCTTTAAATTAATATGACAAATAGATGTGCATATTACTCAGAAATGTGTAACAGGTACAACCTTGGCTGATGGAGAGTCCACTGACACCGGAGTGTACCGAATTCAAAAAGTAACTCCAGGGCTTCATGGGGCACCACTGTACATGTAACTGTGTAATTTATAACTTTAGATTAAGTAACGTAATACACAAAGCATGTTAATAAAGTATAAATCACAGCAGACAATACTATAAGACCTAATATTACATGTTTACATCAACAACCCCTTCACCAAATTACCATTAAATGGCTACCCTTAGTGTTAAAAATGTTTTGACAGATTCACTAGACAAGTGCACTCTGGTGTGTGTTCAGCAGAGTGTTTATAATACACTAATAAAAATTCAATTCAACAAAAGGTGCAAGGCCATTAGGTGATCTCTGCATGTGTGTGTGTGTTTAGGTGTGATTGTTATTCTATTAGACAATGTGTCATATGTTTTTGGGGGTGTTTCCTGCCCCCTTCCTCTGGTGATAATTGATTCCCACTGCGTTCTGCTGATTGGTGTGAGGCCCCCTATGGGCCGGGAGAGGACTCAACAGCTGCCCTTCTCTCACTCTCTCAACAGGAAAATAGATAAAGAAAAACAGGGATTTTTTAAAATGACTAATTCACTTAAAATAACACACTAAAACTTTAGACACACAAATGCCCGCGGTATGTCAATGAAATATACGTAGTCAAGTAGCACATAGAGAATACAAATACATACACAAAGGCCACTTACAGTCATGCAGAGAGGTGCAAGATGGCAGGGACAAAAAGAGAGCAGATTGCCCTTCAGGAAACCCAAGAGTGTGAGGGTTAGAGGGAATGTGTTTGTTAATGATAGCTGTGTTTTGCTATTTTAGACTGATTAATTCTGTGTACATGATGAGGTCATAGCATAAAACTGTTTCTTAAATACAATACTTTCTATATGTATTAACTGAGGATTAGTCGTGCCTTGGCGGTACTGGGAATCAAACCAGGGACCTTCTGGTCACAAGCTTATGACTGCTCTGATTACATGAAAGATTTTCAAAATTGCAAAAAAATGAATATTATCTGTATAATTCGTGATTTGACTGGAGTGGGGATTGAACAAGCGATTTTTTGGTTCCCAGCCCACTAAACTTTCTATAGGCTACAGCTTATGAAATGTGTTTTTTTTAATAAAAAAAATATTTAGCAACACTTAAATAAGATAGTAGAAAATGACTAGAAACTGAATTGCACAAATTCCTTAAAAAGAAAGTTTCACACCTCTTGCTCTTGTCTGATGAAATAAACAGACACAACATGAATATGGTGTTTTGTATATGGATGTTTAATAAGGAAAAAGTCCATCAATTATCAGTAGAAGATGAACTAAAAACAGCATCCAAAAATACAGAATTTAAAATAAATGTTTATTGTTTACAGCTTAAAGAAACATTAAGTAGATTATATTATAATATTCAAGTCTCAAGTCTTAAGTAGTTTCATTGTCATTTCAGCCATATACAGTGTTAGAGTACATAGTGAAACCAAACAACGTTCCTTCAGACCAAAATGCTACATACAACTTTAAAGTGCACTAGTGCAAACAGTAAACACAGTACAACCAATAAATACACAACAGTACAGAACAATAAATACGAAACAATACAGAACAATAAATACAGGACAGTACGAACAATAAATACGAAACTATACAGAACAATAAATACGAACAATGCAAAACAGAAGTACAAGTGGGAGATATTGTAATTTTGTATGAAAGTTGCTTTGTGCTTTATGAGGTAGTAAAAAGTTTTTGTGAACGTTTTTTTAACAGGGAGTGTGTGTGTGTGTGTGAGAGAGAGAGTATGTTCCTCAACAATCGGAGTCTGATTGCCTGAGGGAAAAAACTGTTGCAGAGTCTGGATGTGAGGGTTCGAATGCTTCGATACCTTTTTCCAGACGGCAGAAGGTTGAAGAGTGTGTGTGATGAGTATGTATGGTCACCCACAATCCTGAGTGCTTTGCGGGTGCAGTGTGTGGTGTAAATGTCCGTGATGGATAGGAGAAACACACCGATGAGTCACATATTATTGAGTCTATTGAGTCACACATTAATTTTTTACTGATTATTATTATTATTCATTAATATTCTGATATACAGTTAAATATTCAAGAAAACAACTGTTTTGGTTTGTTTGTAGTAATGATCGAACCAGCAACCTTCTAGACCCAATTCATCGACCTGTCCATTTGGCCTGTCAAAAAAAACCCAGTTGCTAAATTTGATGTGCTTTAAGCAGTAAGCAGTAAAACTCAAGCATAAAGCTGACTAACAGATTTTGGCAAAAGTCAAGTTGTGATGTCAAAAGAGCACGTCTTGTCCCATGTTCCCAATATGCAGTAGTACCTGCCACAAATGATCCAAGTTAGTGTGACAACAACCTCACGTGAACTGGCAACAGCTCTATTGTTTTAGAGGCTAACTAATGCATATAGGGCATTAAGCCCAACCAAGTTAACAGAATAACTACTGTAGCATAAAGCTAATAACACTGATAGTACACACAGTGCAAATAAACCCCTGTCTACAACCAAAAGAACATACAATGTGCATATATGCAGAGAGCGATGGAAATAGGTGGAGTTGTCCAAATTATCACATGTTCTCTTACATGATGTGGATAGCTGTGTGCATGTCTTCCACTTACCTGGAAAAGAAGTGGTACCAGGATACACTTACTGGAAAAATGCAAACCTGCTAGCAATTGAGCTTGAATACCTTGAGATTCATACATATGTATCTTGTTTTGACACGTACTGCAGACCAAGTATACCCCTTCATGGCAATAGTATTTCCTAATGCCTTTGGTTTCCCTATAAAAGGAAATGTTCTTGGTCCTAATGCATACTCAGGAATTGTTTAAGGGACATGACAAAGATTCTATGTAGACTCTATAGTTACTGTATATAGACGTGTTACAATTTTAGATCAAACTATTCTACCTGATATGCTCCTGAATACGCTTGTGCTTAGGAGAGGTATTAAAAATCTAATAAAGCTTAATGACAAATTAATTGAGCATCAGCTGTAATGCAATCCTCCTTAACTAATTTACATAACGTTTCTGATGAGTGTGAGTGGAATCTTCCATGTTGTTCATTCACAGAAGAGAGATAGGACAGATAAAACATTTGTGTGTGTGCCAAAGACAGAATCAGTCAGAGAAAGAAAACGAGAGAGAAATAAGTAAAATATTGGTAGTTCACTCTCTTGCTACACTCTAACACCAGTAATTGGCGGTTTAAGTGACCATACAGTCACACACCCAGACCTTCTGTATGAAACCGCAAGCTGCAATCTATCATTTTTAATTGCTGAGAAATGCATTAAAATAATAAAGCGTATTGCGAACGGCCAGAGTGATGAATAGGCCCTGCTGCCTCTATCGCATTACCTGCACTCTCAGAGATATTGCGAGCAGCATGTGCTGAGACACATGTGACTGTTATTCAATAACAAAAGTTGCATATTAAATTCCATCACAGGCCACAATGAATGTGTGACAGAGGGAGGGGATTATAAAAAGTGGTCTTTCGTTTGGACTCACTTTAACAATTCTCCTGGATTGACAAAGGGTCTAAGCTCTGTGTTAACTTTTG
This sequence comes from Xyliphius kryptos, assembly GCA_025769995.1. Lineage (NCBI taxonomy): Eukaryota > Metazoa > Chordata > Actinopteri > Siluriformes > Aspredinidae > Xyliphius > Xyliphius kryptos. The sequence goes on along the minus strand of JAOUQT010000009.1, from coordinate 3,154,744 downwards.
CATTCAATTTATTAGTATTAAAGCACTTGTTTCTTTTTTCTAAGCAAGGTTAATTTTATTATGTCTCCATTCTCATATATCTTCTTCGCATATGTCATATGTCTTTTTTCCTTCTGAGTCTTTAGAGATATTTAGTAAATAGAATTTATTGTAATAATTGGATAGTATAAAGTATAATGTTAGAACCCAGCTGTTCTGACATTATTCCAATAATCCTCATCTGAATAGACATTTGTTTGCTAATTGTAGTGCTAATGATGAAGGTAATTAGGTTTCTGAAGAGCAGAACAACATCGAATCATGTCATTATTGTTCACTTGTATGCTAATTTAGTTAATCGGTGGTAAATTACTTGCAAACACGTAGGTTGATTGCTCTAAAGACATCACATTTACTGATCATTTTTCCCTATTCATTTATTGCGGCAATACCACACCGAAAAAAACACATTTACAAAATATTGCACTTGCTAGTGAAAAGGCTGTTTTCATAGTACATTCATTCATTCATTCATTCATTCATTCATTCATTTTGTCACTCTTTCAACAAATATATTTCTTTATACCAATACCCGAGATATAATAATAATAAACATGCATCTTTGCTTATTTGGTCTCTCTTAAGTGGCCTTACGATGGAGTGGCTAGTACTTGTACTTGCCCTTGTACCCAGAGGTGCTGTGTGCTCACCGGTTGACCGAAGAATCCGTGTGGATTATACGAAAGATAATGGATGGCTATTCATAGTAATACTGATGATGTAAGCAAGTGCCTTATAAAAACTTTAAATATTTAAGGATATTATATACATTTTCTATTATTTCTTTTATATACAGTACATTTTCCAGTATGTTACTATGTTTAATATTGAAATGGACTCATTTGGTAAATGTTATTAAATCACTGTAGATTTTAAAATGTATTCACTGCAATTTTTTAATCAGAAATATAACAAATCTTTAACATTACTTTACTTTGTCTTATGGTATTTAAATGCGGCTGCTTTTCTAGGTGCAGCTTCATTCAATGCAAGACTGTAAACAGTGGAAAATCACCATATACAGTAATCAAACAGACTCTTTTTTTCTTTTTGTGCTCTCTATTAGCAGTCATTTAAGTCCATTCATGTCTTTTATCCTGTTCACTCTCACTGATTTTCGCTATACACTACAGTCATTGTTTCCATTTTTTTATCCTTTCTTATAATTATGCCCTCGTCCCCCCACACACTGCTTCCACTGTCCTTTCATTATCTCTTCTTTTCTTCCTCCAACTTTTTTTGTTGCTGAATATCACCTGAGGGCAAGATTCACTGGAATTAGTATTTGTGTGTGTGTGTGCGTGCATGTGTGCATGTGGCTGTGTGTCCTGCATGTGTCTGCATCCACCACATTTATTTTCTTGATATTTTGATGACAAATGTTGATGATGGATAGCTTTGGAGAGCCCATTAAATATCTGTGTTATTGAAGAATGTCTGTGTGTTTGTGTGCGTGTCTGTGTGTGTGTGTTTGTGCGTGTGAGCATGTGCGCTAGTCTTTGATAATTTGATGGTAAAGAGGCAGTGATGAATGGGTTTAATGTAGGGAGGGTCATCACAAATAGAGAGAGAGAGGGAGAGATGGAGAGAAAGTGAGGATAGAGGTGTGAGATGTGGAAAATATACACAACCAGATATAATAGATTGAGATGGAGATGTCAGTGTGTCAACTCAGAGGAAAAAAAATCGATTTGTAACTTCCAGAAGCTGAGGGACTTATAAAGAAACTGCATACGGGTTTCGATTAAAATGCTTCAGAAGATGGTTTTATGGTAAAAAAATAAATAAAATGCCACAAAAAAAACCTCAGCTAAAGTGTGTCAGCAAAACTGCAAAAATAATGGAAAATAAAAACCTTGTTACATTGTTGACTACTGACGAATTGTAGAGGCACCTCAGTAGACAAGAGCTATTTTTTATTGTTTATTGTCACTTTCAGCATTTGTAGACTACGCACACTTTATTAGATATACTAGTAAAAGGTTGAACCACCTTGTACCTTCAGAACTGCCTTAATTATTCATAACAGAGATGGTATTCTGCATTCCCTGGTTGTAACGAGTGGTTATTTGAGTTACTGTTCTCCCATTCTCCCATGACCTTAGCAATAGAACTTAGCAAGCCATTTTCATCCACACAGTTGCCTCTTAATGGATATTTTCTCTTTTTTTGACCATTCTCTGTAAGCCTAGTGATGGTTGTGCATAAAAATACCTGTAAATCAGCAGTTTCTGAAATACAAACCAGCCTGTCTGAAATAAATTGATCTCCCCAATTCACCTAATATGCATGTTTATGGATGGTGGATGCATCCAGACAAAACAGATGGGAACCATCAGAGAACATGAAATCTTCTCACAGAAATTTCCCAAGTCGTTCCACCCGGGGCTTGTTCCCAGGCCCTTATTGCTGTGAGATGACAGCACTACACACTGTAACATTGGGCCATACAGACAAGAGTTAACCTTAATGCTAGTTATTCTCTAAAAATTGTGTGAAACAGTGTTTCTTTACTGTCTAAAGCACTTCTTTATAACAAATGCTGATCCATCTTTATTTTATTTATGTTAAACTCGTGTGTTGTACCAAGATTAATGTTCTTCTCAACATTCTGAAGAGAAGCAAGAGAACCTGTACAAATAAGAACATATTCCGTGAGTTTCTGCTCCTAAATCGACCAAAACAAATTGCATTTGAAAAGTGTCTGTATGATAATAATAAAGAAATACACAGAACATAAACAACCCCACACACATTTATTAGAGTTTTGGTATTTGAGTCCATATCCCCTATACTGTACATTGCTCTCTGGGCTTTAGGGATATTTTTTGAAATTATAATGAATTTGAAGATTACATATCTGTTCAGCGTTTGAACTTTTCTTACAGTATGACAACAGTGTGGATTACATCAGTTTAGCAAGAACGTGTTTTGGAGTGGTTTGTAATGACATGATGTGTTATGAAAGCACTATTATTTAAAAATATTAACTAACAAAGGTAATCTGTATGTGACTGTTACGTGACCATTTGGGTGGAACCAACTGTGTGGCACTAGAGAACAGTTAGGGGGACAACCTAAAACAGGAAAATTTAAATAAAATGAGAAATAACAACTTAATCTGTGATTAGATTCAAACCAGTGCTACGGGGAGCCCTAACACAGTTTACTAACCCACTGACTTATGCTGGCGCAAGCAGCTTAGCTTAGAAGGGAAAGAAGCAATTAATTAGAAGGGCAGACAGAAGAGGTGATAAAACACGTGTTAAAATAGTTATGGAGAAACAAAAAACCAAAGAGGACAAGAGCAGGGATCAAAATGATACATCTTAGGAACAAAATAAGGAGCCGGTGACTTAACAAAGCATGCCATGGACGTGTTTGACAGCACAGTGAAAAATTTTAAGAAGTGGGAAAAATAGAGAGTAAAGAAAGAAGGAAAGAAGGAAAGGAAATATGAATATAAATGTCTTAAATGTGGAATTAAGGGAAATAAATTAGCGCCACAGCATGCAGCAAATATAAAGAGAAATTGAGTATAATTACTTCCAGGAAGTACCGCTCTGATCAAAAGCACAAAGTTGCCAGAAAGCAACTAGAGGTGGAATAGAGGAAAAGTAGATAGATGGGTGAGAGACAAAATAGGTGCACCAGAGTTTTAACACTTTTTACACCATATGTAGTGTTGCATGAAGAACAATTTATAATTCAATTTAATTTAGTTTTTTTCATTTAACGATTTTTACAATCGAACATTTACCATTCGGGTGGATCAGGCAGGTGCTGGAGACAGGTCAGATCAGCACTCTGTCAGTGGTAGTGCACTTCAGCAAAAAGAGATACATATCAGAGAAAGAAATCAGTAAAATGATAATTTTAAAGGACTAATTTAAGAACTGTGGCATGTGTTAGGTTACAAATTCCACTAATACTAGGAAGAGCAGTATAGTTAATGAAGGAATGAAGGCTCGCTGAGACATAAGGACTAACTATCTCCGTTTACTAATATTCTAGTGCCCATAATCCCCCAGATCTGCACCTTCACCTAAGATGAACTAATTATTTGAGCAGTGCTTGGCTAAACAAATATGTCTTTAGTCTAAATTTAAATATTGAGAGTGTGTGTGTGTCCAGAACATTAACCGGAAGACTGTTCCATAACGTGGGGGCTTTGTAAGAGAAAGCTCTGATTCCTGATGTAACTTTCACTATTCTAGTAACCTGCAAGCAGCCTACCTGTTTTTAGTGCAGTAACCAAAGTAGATCATGAAATATTAGTAGTTCACTTAGATATTGTGGATCATTTAGAGATTTTATACGCAAGTAGTACAATTTTATAGTCAATAGAGAATTTAACTGGAAGCCAATTGAAGTGTAATTAGAATAGGGGTTATGTTTTAGGTAAGAAACCTGCCTGCAGCATTTTTGCACTAACTGAAGCTTTTATGAACACCTGCCCAATGCATTATTTATTTATTTATTGCATAATGCCATCCTCAGCACCAGTGGCTATTCACACACACACACACATATATGGACAAATTGTTGGTGCACGTCTTGCTGGCGCATCTGTGACCAAGACAGCAAGTCTTTGTGATGTATCAAGAGACAC
>JAOUQT010000009.1:3076083-3091085 GCA_025769995.1 Xyliphius kryptos | reverse complement strand
ACCCCAACCAAGTTGGGATACCTGTAAGTCGCTTTGGATAAAAGCGTCTGCTAAATAACTAAATGTAAATGTAATATGAATAAGGAACAACTGTATGAGGCATAAACTAGCACAAAAATACATAAACTGATCCTGATCTCTATGGCTTTTCATTTCTCAGGTACGGAGACATGAGGAGGAAGATCGGTTTTGCCATCAGAGACATGTGGTATAAACTCGGTACGTTTATGTGTATAATATTTCTCTATGCTTTCGTTAACAGCAAGATTAAATGTGAGACAAGCGGATAGAAATTGAATTTGTGTGTGTGTGTGTGTTTGTGTGCATTAGGGATGAATAAGATCTGTTTTATCCCCGGTATGGTGGGACCGATACTGGAGATGACTTTAATTCCCGAGGAGGAACTTCGCAGAGCTACGATTCCCATCTTCTTTGATATGATGCAATGTGAACATAACAGATCTGGACACTTTAAGAAAGTATGAAGCTTCTCTCACAAAGATGATGAATGTGAAAGGATACAGAGTGTTATGCTCAGACACTTCTCATTGCTGTCTGTCTTTTAGTTCGAGAACGAGATCATTCTGAAATTGGATCATGAGGTAGAGGGAGGAGGAGGAGACATCAGATATATGGAGCTACTGCAGACTATGTAAACATACACACACACACATCATGAGCCATGGCTCCTAACTGTAAATTCACAAACATTTTGAGTGCACAATGACACTGTGGAAGTCATTCTGATACGTCAACATCAAGATAATGGGTTTAATTAGTTCTCATAAGTTTTTCAAAGTGGTTTCAATGGGATTTTGAATCTTTATTCTGATACAAACACAAACAAGGACCTTGGGAAACGTTTAAGGTCACCGCAACCAGAATGTTTTAGATGTTTAGACTTTATGATTCCATCCACTAAGGATCTGTATGAAGATACAGATTTTTATCTTCGAGCAGGACATGCTGCCAGAAGAACCAAAACCTGGTTGGATGTCCATGCCATTACAGTGCCTGGGAGTTATGGAAGCCCAGATTTCCTTGCTGCTTGCTTGTCAGCTCTTCTTCGTGGTTGGGTGTGGTACACCTCATTTTCCTCTTGAGAATACCCCATAGATTCTCAACTGGGTTTAGGTCCAGCGAGTTGGCTGACAGTCAAGCACTTTGAGGCAAGGGCATCAAACCAGGTTTTAGTGCATCTGGCGGCAAGGCCAGGGGCCAGGTCCTGCTGAAAGATGAAATCTGCATCTCCATACAGAACCTCAGCAAATGGAATCATGACGTCCTCCAAAACATTCTGGTAGACTATTATGGTGAGCTTGGATTTAAGAAAGCGGAGTTTGCCATTTCACACTGGACCTCCAGCAGTTTGGTTTCTGTTTCTCATCTCTACTCTAGATGATTAGTGTGTCACACAAGGGCGTGGTAGCTCACTGGTTAGCTCAGTGTTGGCTGGCAATCTGAAAGTTCAGAGTTCAAATCCTAGGTCCACCGAAGTTACCACTGTGGGTCCTTGAGCAAGACCCTTAACCCTCATTGCTCCAGGGGGTGCTGTGTGTAACCCTGTGTTCTGACCCCAATATTAAAGTGGAATACTTGTAAGTCGCTTTGGATAAAAGCGTTTGCTAAATGACTAAAATGACTGAAATGACTGGTCACACTCTGTTTAACACAGCTGAGCTGATTTGAATTCCTGGTTTCGTGGGTTTAATGAGCTGGAAGCCCAAATTGTGTAACATCCACATTTGCACAACAGCAATTGAAATTGATTTACAATCAGTGTTGCTTCCTAACTGGACAGCTTGATTTCACTTGATTTTCAAGTGTGCTTGACTTGGAGTTACATTGTGGTGTTGAAGTGTCCCTGCTATTTTTTTGAGCAGTGTACATTTGTGAAGTCTATATCTTAAATCATAAGTCATCCCCTACTAAAAAATAAGCTTACCATCTCAAATATGTAGGGTACCAAACAATTATATTAAACTTAAACTTAGCTGTCAAGCCTGAAGAATAGCCCTACCCCACTCACCATGGGGCAGCGCCATCCTGCCTGAGCCAGTCGAAGCCATGCATCATTTAGTTATTTAGAGCCTATAGAAAGCTATATATTGTGTTGCATTGGCCCATTTCCTGAGCAGCACACCAGGAATACACACAGTACTCCATATGGCCACTATGTCAGTCAGTTAATTATAATCTTGGAGTGTTTTATCTCTAACTTTTATTATTGCAGCTCACTGAGGTTTTGCTGTTGGAGGGATCCATCCATGGAAGCTTTTAGACACTTTAGTATTAATGCCTTTGTGAAATATTTAAGAAAACGTGGGTTTTATTGCTAAACCTTAACCAAACACTTCCACACTCAGCATTTGTTGGTGTTGTTCTGCTGCAACTGCAATACCATGCGATAGTGAGTTATTCTCGAAGGGAGCACTTTGTGTATTTAAACCCGGGCCAGTTTTATTTTTTGTAAGTTGGAAAATTAGTCCAACGTGAAAGATTTTGACATTTTTGTACTCAATATTCTATAAATAATTTGATTTGTTAACAATTTTAGGGGCTTTACACTTGAACCTGTGAGTATTCTGTTGCTTGTAAGTTGTGTACTTGTGATTAAGGAACCAGCCTTGCGACCTGAAGGTCCCCGGTTTGATTCCCGGCTTGCCAAGTACTACAGCTAAAGTGCATTTGGGCAAGGCCCCTAACCCCAATTGCTCTCTGGCCACCTTGTAAAGGGCTGCCCACAGCTCTGGGCACATCTGTTCACTTCATTTAATGTGTGTGTCACTGCACAGCTGGGTTAAATGTGGAGGACAGTCTGTACAGGGCACGGTGGTGTGGTGGTTGACACGTCTGCCCTTCAGCACTGGGTATCCAGGTTCGAATCCCGATCTGGGTGGAGTTTTCATGTTTTCTTCATGGTGAGTGAAGAAACAGGCTCGCCAGTTTCCTCCCACAGTCCAAAAACATGGATTCAAGATGAATTGGCTACTCTAACTTGCCCCTATCTAAATTCCTGTGTGTCTGTGTGGGTGTATCCCCAGCAACGGATTGACACCCTTTCCTGGGTGTATCTGCCCAGTGCCCAAAATGTTTTGGGGAACATCCCAACAACACCCTTCCCTCTTCCCCCTCGCGTGCGACTCTAGTATTGGTATTGGTATATTGACATATTCAGATGCCTTTTCAATTCTAATTTATATGTTGGACATACAGGAGAATCGAAATATTGTTTCCTTACCTCCATAAGCGTAGAGAGAGGGGAAGCTGCAACTGGTTGCGCCACCAACTTGTAGTTAGGAGACAAAAGCAGGACGAGGAATAAACATAAAAAAAATATATAACAATGGTCAATTTCTCTGCTGATTAAAAAAAAAACATACCCACAGCATAATACTCCAATTATTTAAACCACCAATTATTTAAACCAATGGCAATTTGTCTGCCTCCGAAATCACTCACCATACTCCATGTACTCATTTTTATCAAGTACTGATTCCTTTTTGTTTACATTTTAAAATACTGTAAGTGTTCAATCCCTACTGCAAAAAATCAGTTGCTTATTAAAAAACCATACGATAATTAATATTTGCCATACCCATGATTGTTTTTAAGTTTCTTAGCTTTAGTTAAACCATAGAATCGCACAGTGTGGCATCCAGATTCTTTTATGGATGTCTGCGGTCAAAATAATGAAGATAATGAGATAAGATGATCTGTGTTCGACTCATTTGTCCTGTTGTTCCTGAAAACCCTTAATAACGCAGTCTTAACGGAGCCGAGTGTTCGTTTAAGGCTTGAGTCCTGAAAGTCCTGCAATCATTCAACCCCAGTCTGTGGATTTGGATAAAATTATGACCCAATCTTCTACTCTGTCTGTGGTTCTACGTGCCGTTCACATGCGTCTGGTGTTCATTCTCAAACATCCATGTAAATCAGAACAGAACGTAATTTTAAGCTTGTGTTCTAGCGTTCTAGACTGCGCCCAGGAGCACCTCCATCTTTTGCCTGAGGTGCGCAACTTTGTTTCCTTGGTGACGGGTTTACTGGAGCGTCTCCTTGACTACCGCACGGTGATGAGCGATGACAGCCGCAACAACCGCATGAGCTGCACCGTCAATCTTCTGGTAAGTCTCTGCCCCCGATGAATATTGTTCAAATAAAGGCAGTCAGCTGTCACTTAGGCCAGCGACTGACCAGGAAACTGACCTGTCAGGCTTTGACATCTTATACTTTATATATCAGAGTTTGCACACTGAACAATGGGCTTCTTCTCTCTCACATCAAAGCTTCACTACTGCTATGCAAACAATACTGTGATTTGCAGATTTGATCCTAAACCATTCATAACTTCACTATACAGTTAATGTAATGTAGCTGATGATCAACCAGGTCACAATGATGACGCTAGAAAGCTTTAAATGTGTATTTCATTGAAATGGACTTTATATTTACATTCACTATTATTATAATTCAGTCTTGAATAAGATGCAGTCAATGAAAGGAAGACGATGCGCCCGGGAAATGTTGTGATTACTACAATTTCAAAGCATAAAGCAGGGAAGCCTAAAAGGAAAATTGGGAGCATGGCTTGGGATTGATTTTTATTGTGTACATACTATTAAGAAACCACAACTGGGTTTGAAAATATAAAGAACTTTACTAATAAAACAGCTGTACATCATCTATTACACGCAACCATATGAAATGTGTTGAGTTTTTTTTATTTCTAGCGGAAGAAGCTGTTGGTGTAGTAAATAATTACACGGTGACCCTTGGAGTTCACTGAGCATTGATATGAATTCCACACCAGTTTCCTTCCACATTAATAAGTCTTCGTTCTTCTCCACCTCCGAGACGGAATCCACCCCTCCCGTCTGAGACTGATGACAGTTAGCATCCCTGCTCTTTAATCAGACATATACCGTGTCAATTCGTACTGATACCGAAATAAATAATCCATCAACTTCAGAAGAAACCCATGATTAAGGTGTCATCATCTGCTTTTCATGTATAATCAGGACGCCCCGCCAATCTATCAGACGCTCGGCCTGAATTTCATTCCCAACGTCAGATCTGCTTCATCAAGACAGAATTTCTGTCTGCTTCCGAATAACAGTTTGCACTGATGTCTCCTTCTCTTTCTCCTCTGTCTCAGGAACTGGATTGGTTATGCTCTTATTGTAAGGCACCAATAGTACACAAGATATTTTTCCCTAAAAAGCTTCACGTAAATGTTCTTCATAGGGTCCATCTGTTTATGGACTACAGTACATGTCTACTCTGTTCTGTTGGTCAGGACCCCGACCAACCACAGAGCAGAAATGATTTGGTTGGTGCCTTATTTCCTATCCCAGCAGTGACACTAAGGTGTTATAATGAAACTACAGCAGCACTGCTGCACTAACACCCCCTCACCGCATCAGTGTCGCTGCAGAACTGACCATTAATGATTCATCACCCAATTGTACCTGTTCTGTGATGCTCCTGACCAACAGAAAAGAAAGAAATAACAGGGTAACAAAAACAAAGAAAATAAATGGACTACAGTCTGTAATTGTAAAAATACAAAGTGCTCAAGGACCCACAGTGGTAACTTCAGTGGACCTGGGATTTGTACCCCCAACCATTGGATGGATAGCCCAACATCCTAGCTACCACACCACAGATTATAAATTTCTGGTTTGCAGATATTTGTCAGGTTCAAATTAAAATAATTGGTATTTAAGTAGTAGCTCATTGTTAAGGCTCAATCCCGGGTCCATTGAAGTTACCAATGTGGGCCCTTGAGCAAGACCCTTAACCATGATTCTGACCCCAACTAATAAGGGGGATACTTGTAAGTCGCTTTGGATAAAAGGGTCTGCTAAATGACCAAATGTAAATGTAAAAACTCCATCCTGTTGCTCTGCGTGTTATATTATGATGATTCATTAGATTTTTTTCTGTCTTTAGAACTTTTATAAGGACATCAATCGTGAGGGAATGTACATCAGGTAAGTTTGTTCAAAGGTTTTTTAATAATATTTTGTTGTTACAGACGAAGCAGTGAAACAATGTGAAGTCACACGGTTCTCTGCAGCAGTTTAAACACCCGCACTGTATTCAGGATCGATCGTAACCAGGGCATTGATTGTAGGGGTTAGTGGCTCAGTGGGTAGGGCGTTGGACTATCAATCAGAAGGTTGGTGGTTCAAATCCCAGGACCACTGAAACTACCAACTTGCCTTTGGCAAGACCCGTAACCCTCATTGCTCCAGGGTGCTGCATCAACCCTGTGTTTTGACCCCAACCAAGTTGGGATACCTGTAAGTCGCTTTGTATAAAAGCATCTGCTAAATAACTAAATTACCAAATTGTAATTATTGTAGTGATTATAATAACAGAATTAGTCTTGTTCAGTTGAGTAACCCCAATCAGAAGATTAAATAAAGGGTTGACACACAATTTGTATTTGCGAGGTAAAGTGTTGCCAATGGAAAAAAAACAGGAGAGTGTGAAAACTCACAGTTCAGGGTTATTAAAAGCGCTACATGAAAGAAAAACGTGTCTTCATTGTAGAGCAATCTTTTTAAAATACTTAAGGTTTGGCAGCTACAGTGCACAATTTTTGTACAATATAGGGTCCGAAAAAGTGATTGAACTTCATCAACTGTGTTTAGATAAAAAATTCAGTGAGACTGGATCAATTAATGATCTTAGACACTCTGGGCCCAGCGATGGATTGGTGCCCTGTCCTGGGTGTATCCACCCTGCGCCCGAGATCCCCTGGATGGGCATGGGGAACCCCACCACAACCCTAATGGATGGAACTGTGGGCTGACACAGTATTGTTTTTTTTTAATTGGCAACACTTAATAGCACAGATGAATGTGAATTTTGGATACCCCATATAACCAGGGGATTCATCGTTCTTTAGGAATTCATTATTGAGATTTAAAGATACGAGGTGAATGTTCAGTTGTCACGATGGCTGGACCTGATTAGACAAAGTTGTAAAGAAATACTAAGGTAAAAAAAATTTCTTTTGAGTGTAATATGAACGTTTTGAAACTTCTGTACGTGAGGTGTGTTAGTTTGCGTTAGTGATTGAGTAAAAAGTTGTCTGGATTTTAAACATAACTCCCCCAACAAGTCTCCACTAGAAAAGCTGACCTTAAATTTCCTTTAAATCTAAAGAGTGAAATCCACTCATGGTTTGATGTAAGTTACTCTGGCATCGTTCCCCATTTCCTGCTCTTATTCATTTTTCGCCAATCGTGGGGGTGTAGTTTGCAAACCTAAAAGGCAAAGAAAAAAATGCCATCTGATTCCTAAAAACAACGCCCTCTCTGTGTCCTCATTGTGAGTCTGGAGTCTCACTGTTGGATGCAAGTGTGCCAGGTGCCTATTAGTGTGCCAATAAGAAAAGAAGGATTTCTTTTTTGTGACATAGAGCCACCTTAGAGGCACATTAAACTTGGATGGCTCAGACTCAGTGGCTGAAAAAAAACCTGGCCAAGGCCTGACAACTTTACAGCACATGTTTTATCTACACGGAGGCCTGGCTGAATATTTAAAGCCAATATCTGCAGGCTGCCCCGATTCTGCTATCCCAGTAATGATTCGTCTAGGTTCTCCTCTCTGACCTCAAGCTTCTACACAACATTAGTTTCAGCTCAGACGGGACATGCTCGATTCATCTTCCCGAAGTTCTCAGACCCCAGTTGGAGTGCTGTGGGTGGCGGTGCGGCGTTTAGAGCCGTGATCAACCACGGACTTGGCACTGGAGACTCCACGGTCCCTTTATATCACTTTACTACAGCCAGCGAAATATGGAGCGGTTCCAGCCCTTCAACCTTTTGTCATACCTTTTTCCTGTTGCTCGCTAATTATTCAGCCAAATTTAGATGGGTTATTGATCTTTCATTGTATTGATTCTGACCTTTATTTTCATTTACTTCCATTCATCTGACATTGGGTTTTATCCAGGTTTTGCAGAATACATGTGGAGAATGCATTAATGCAGTTGAGGGTCAATGGCATCACTAGCTTTTTGAGTTGGGACGGGTTACGGAGAACACGATAAATCATATCGTTTTTTATTTGTAATATATGGGACGTTGCATTGGTTTAATGAAAAAAAATATATTTTCATAAAATTGAAACAATTTTTGAAATTAAAACCTGTAACCCATTATGTTATTATGTTACATTACACCTTGTGTACTTTTGGACACACATTTTTGACACATATATTGTTATCAGTTCCACCGACCGTGAAGACTTTGTAGTTCTACAATTTTAGACTGCAGACCTTCTGTTTGTGGACTGAATTTGCAGATTTTTCAAGAACGATCTATTCCTTTTGTTGTTCTAATGGTCAGGACCTCAATAGTACCACCACAGAGCGGGTATTATTTGCTCGGTGCATTATTCCTATCCCAGCAGTGTCATTGAGGTGTTTAAACCCCCTCACCACACCACTGTCAGTGCAGAACTGACGATAAACAATCCACCACCCAATTTATACAAGTTCTGTGATTCTCCTGACCAACAGAAAACCAACAGAGGACCAACAAAAACAGAAGGACTACAGTCTGTAATTGTAAAACCACAAAGCCCATCTATATGGTAAGTGGAGGAAATAGACAATGGTGTGTACAAACTTTTGACCGGTACGATACTTAGGAACAGTTCTATAAAAGGACGATGAAGATTTGACGAGATCTTATCATCAGATGGTATTCGTAGTTTGTTTCCTTGATGGCAAGAGAGTTGCGTGTTCACTACTGCCATCTCTGAGTGCATTGTGAAGTGCAGCTGGAATTCCAGGATGTATGAACTGAGCAGGCTGTCGTGTGTCACAGGTATCTCTATAAACTGCGGGATCTTCATTTAGAGGGAGAGAACTACACAGAGGCGGCTTACACACTTCTGCTGCATTCCAAGCTCCTCAAGGTACTCGCACTCACCCCCTCATGTCCTTTGCTCACTGTACGCACAGAGTTACAAAATAAATAAGTTTGACCCCTGACACAAAATCACCGTAGCGATAAGGGCGATACTTTAGTCATTTCGGCATCACGGCAGCTCTGGCCGAGGCATTATTGGCTGATTTAAAGCCGTCCCTGGTGGCGGCCAATGGCTCTTTGTGGGTCACCCAGTGGATTTATGTATTCGGTTCGACTCCTGCAGCTTAAATACCAGGATTTATAGAGCTTTTTTTTGTTCTCCCTCACTTTTGTGCTATTTTTTTTCTCTCAGTCACATTTGATTGATGTTATCTGAAGCATGCAGTTTGTTCATTTGCATTAGATTACATTCTGAATGACGTGGCTTCACCTTTAATCCTGTGGCAGCCACAGTTTGAGGCCGTCTTGTCATTGTCTGCAAATATCCTCTCATGCTTCTTATCGGCTTATTCCTTTCTAAAATGTCCCAGTGACAAATTGCATTTCAAAGCACTGGTTGTATTGTGAAAATGCTCTTAAGGCTGCCCCGGTGTTTTTATTTTTTTTTAAGTAGAGAACATGCAGAGTTGCAGACATTTAAACTATAGTGACGCGAAGTATGTCACACGAGAGCTCAACCCTCGCTAACAGCCAATTTCATTCGCAATCACTCTTATTTATTGAATTTTACTTCTGTGCAATCAAATGTAATTATCTGTCCTTCAAAAACACAATCTCTTCTTGCAGTGGTCAGAGGAGCAGTGTGCGCCCCAGTTGGATTTCCAAAGTCCTCAGTCACAGCGGCAACTCAAAGAGAACCTCTACGACACCATCATCAGCTACTTTGACAAGGGCAAGGTGTGCAGCATGTTGATTTTTTGTTCTATAGCCTGCATGTGAGGACTGAGCGGCACAGTGGCTTAGTGGTCAGCAGGTTCGCCTCCCAGCGCTGGACAGTCCCATTTTAAATCCTGCTCTTGGTTTCCATGTTCTCCCTGTGTCTGTGTAGGTTTTCTCTGGGTTCTTTGGTTTCCTCCCACAGGCCAAAACCCTATGGATTCAATGTAATTTAAGTGGTAGCTCAGTGGTTAGGGTGTTGGACTATCAATCTAAAGGTAGAGGGTTCAAATCCCAGGTCCACTGAAGTTACCAATGTGGGTCCTTAAACAAGACCCTTAACCTCTCAATGCTCCAGGGATTCCACCAAATATTAGGTGGGATACTTGTTAGTCACTTTGGATAAAAGTGTCTGCTAAATGACTAAATGTAAAACACCTGGCCAAGTTTAATATGCGAGTTCATCGCCATGGTGACCCATGAATAATAAAGGGGAAAACGCAGTAAGAAGAAGTCTGCATATTAAGATTACTTAAAGCTTTTGTCTGATTCTTTTTTTTTTTAAATGTTTGGTAACATCAAATCTATACAAGGTTTGTTTGACCTTAAAGCTCTTTATATTTGTCAGCATGCAACCATGCGGAGATACAAATAACGTTTTCATTAACAAAGATCAGAGTTGTACTGTGGCGAGATTTTACGCACAACAGTGTAATCAGAAGTGTGTAATCCAGAGAGGACATTGAGTGAGCTACAACTTGTTGCAGTTGGTGGCTACTCCAATATCTTTAAGTTAATGGATTTATATAGAGATTTTACAATAGGACATAGTCTATTAGCAGATTTACAGTGTTTTAAGCCTAAGCTGAAGTAACAGTGGCAAGAAAAACTCCCTGTTAAGTTGTGTATTACGGAAAAAACTTTGTGAGGACCATGGCTCTGTGGGAGACTCACCCTTTTTGAGCGACTAAACATTAAACATTTTTATATCTTCACTATACAATTGCTATATTGCCAGGAGTGTCAAATTTGTGAAGATGCCCGGGGGCCAGTAGTTCCTTCTGACATTTTTCTCCCCAAAAGTTACATTAACTTTAAATGGCAGTGTAACTGGATATAAGCCACTCAGGCGTGAACAACTCCGAAAACACATTTCTTTAATCAAACCATTATCTTCCAGTTATTCCTCTACTAGAACAGGGTGCCAATCCATCACTGGGTACACACTTACTCACACATACACACAATATACGGGGCAATTTAGAGCATTTAATTTATCTGGAATCCATGTTTTGGGACTGTGGGAGGAAAACCCACGCAGACACGGGGAGGACATGGAAACTCCACCCAGATTGGGACTCGAACCGGGAATCCCCAGCGCTGAGAGGCAAACGTGCTAACCATTAAGCCACCGTGCCGCCCACAATTTTTTTATATCTTTCATAACATTACACAAACTCTACCATTAACTTTAAGGTATTTAAATTTAAGGTCAGACAACATCTCGGTCACGTGTCATGTTATCGTCAATACCTCTTAAAAAAATATGTAGTAGGCTGATGAGAAAAAATCGAAAGCCACTCCTCTGCCCCCTACCTGCCTCTGAATATCTGATGATACGTCTTTAATTCTACTAGACGCACAGAAGCAGACACAGATAGTATTAGAATGGTGCTGTTCTCATGTGGTAAAATGTGGAATTACATTTTCTGATTTATTTACTCTGACGGATCTAGCGAGCCAAAAACACATTATAAGACCGGGCCATTGGGAATCTGACCGCCTGGACTTTGGACATATCTGTTACATGCAAAAAAGCACCTTGAAATTTGGAACTTAACGTCCATAAGAGCAAAGCCAGGCACAATCCAGCACCGTGTTCTCTAACCCTTTTTTCTGTTTTTGATTAGATGTGGGAGGAAGCCATTGCGTTGTGTAAAGAGCTTGCAGAGCAGTACGAGATGGAAGTCTTCGACTACGAGCTTCTTGGTCAAAGCCTGGTAATCATTCCTGAGTTGTTAAAACATCACATGCTACATCACAGCTCATTAAATCTGCCTTTCTGGTGGGACTATAAAAGTCAAACGATGTCCATGATAATCTTCCACGCTCTTGCTTTTTCTGCCTTACCACCAGAAACACTGAAAGTATTCATGTAGTCAGCGTATTGTTGAGCAGACTGTATTATTATGCTCCCATGACTGACAACAACGGATAGAAAGCCTACGGAATCCCAATGTTGGCAATCGAAGGTTACAGCCTTTCATCTTTGACATTTTACCAGAAATATTTAACTGATGCTGAAATTTGTATACCATCAATGGAATTGTTGTGGAGCAGTGGCCATGTTAGTAAACCAATGGAAAAATGGGGGTGGGGCTACGTCAGGGAAAAAGGGGTGGGGCTCGGTTGTGCGTATCCCAAGGTTTCGCAGGGAAAAGGGGGGTTGGGGCTCCATCGTACATATCCCAGTGTTCGGGGACTTACTCTTTTATATATACTGTATGTAGATAGCATTACGGGGTCGACTGGAGCCTGATCCTGCGTTCATGGGGCAAAAAGCAGAAAAGCACCTCAGACAATTGATTGCAGGGCAAACAGACAGACACACACACACAATTTAACATATTAGGACAATTAGTGGAAGGAAAACGAAATACTTACTAATTCACATGGCGAACATACAAACCCACACACAGAAACACCTTGGGTGTTAACATACACGACTGAGTCCAGGGCTTTATTTTTCCCATGATGCCCCTCTGTTATATGATCAGAAACTCTCAGATTGATTATATATTTTGCTTACAGTACAATTATTTATTTTTCATTCATTACAAAGTCAATTTCAAAATCGATTTTCCGATTTTCTGTAAACACACGTGCATGTATTCATTACGGTGCATGCAATTGTTGCCGTCCTTACCAAATCGTCTTATATCCTGTATTTTCTGCTTTGTTAAGAAACAACAAGCCAAGTTCTATGAAAACATCATGAAGATCCTTCGCCCCAAACCCGATTATTTTGCAGTGGGATACTACGGTTGTGGTTTTCCCCAATTTCTCCGGGTCAGTATTTGGGTTTGTGATTGAATTACTCTAACAAGCCTTTTTAAAACAGGGGCAATGGAAGTGTGACATGTTTACTCGTGTGTTGTAATGCAGAACAAGGTTTTTATTCACCGCGGCAAAGAGTACGAGCGGCGTGAGGATTTCCAAAGCCATCTAATGAGTCAGTTCCCCAGCGCCATCAGGCTTAACATCACCACTATGCCTGGAGATGACATCAAGAACTCCCCCATGCAGTGTATCCTTAATGCACGCTCAGATTGTACAGAAAATACACAACAAAAAACACATTAACACCCAGCAGATTCGAACATATTATATAATGAGAATGCTGTCTCACAGATTTTGCAACATCACCTTTCATGATGGCATTTTCCATAATGGCCAAGTTTACATTTCATCAGGGGGTGTGCAAACCTATTGCAAAAGGGCCAAATTTGATAAATTAAAGACGGGGGCCAATAGTTCCTCTGATATAGTTTATTCAGTCATTCATTCATTCATTATCTTCTGCTTATTCCTTTATGAGGGTCGCGGTTTGGTTTCCCATGCCTCCGAGGTACAATTATTTCTTTTTCATTGTTTTTTTTTTTTTTAATTTCATTGCGGGCTGTGTCTGCCCAGCGCCACACCCAGGACAAAGCGCCAATCCATTACTGGGTACACACTCACTCATACAGCCCCCCACACATACACACACTATACAGGGCAATTTACAGCATTCAATTTACCTTGAATCAATGGTTTTGGACTGTGGGAAGAAACCGGAAAACCCAGAGGAAACCCACGCAGACACGGGGAGAACATGGAAACTCCACCCAGATTGTGATTCGAACCGGAAAGCCCCAGCGCTTAGAGGCGAATGTGCTAACCACTAAGCCCCCGCAAAAGTTATATTCAAATACACACTGTTATAAAACAACCTTCATTGTCACAATTACCTTTATTTTTCAAATTGCAGTGTCATAAAGCAATAGGGCACGAGAGGGCGTGGTGTTAATAGGCACTCTTAATGGTGTTAATAATCTCTTCCCATGGATTATTCACAATAATGCACAACCTCTAATGCCTTATTGCTTTTATTGAACAGTTACCAACCCACTATGGTAAAAAATAGATTAAAATGCGCTGACTAAAAGCAAAAAACTGACATAATTCAGTCCGTTTCTTTTAAATGAACCCTGATGCAAGTAAAAGCTTTCTGCCATCTAGTGGCCAAATTACAGAATGCAGTTTATGAAAAATTGCTGCGGAACAATATTTTTTATATAGCGCATTTATACGATTGTGAAGCGCTCAGAGGTGTGAGTTATTGTGATTAACGGCTAGACAAGGAGCAGAACTACCCGTTTTATAACCTCATGCATGAACAACTCTAAAGACACAATTCTTTCATATGTGGACAGTCAAACAACATTGAACAAACTGTGTAGAATACCTTACATTTAAATTAAAAGTTGTCAAGTGCATTTTGTTATGGAACATATGGAACGGAAATGCTATGTGTATTTAAATAAAGACCCGTCGTGGATTTGGCCACCGTTGCAAAATTCCAATCGTTGTCTCAATGTGCTTTGATCGAGATACTCTGTACTCAGACAGTCACTTGGGTAAAGTAACATGAGAACGATACTTAACGTGGCATTCAGACATCCAGTGCTTTACAGTGCAGCCGGTTCTGGAGATTCCTCCTCGCCTGTCGAACAAGCCAGTTCCAGATCAGATCATCAAGTTAGTGATTGTACCACATACCACATGTTCTCCCAGAAATACAGTTGTTCTCCTGAATCGCATCCTCTTATCTGCTCCTGTTTTGTTTCACATTCTCGTTCCTCCTTACAGCTTCTACAAATCCAACTATGTTCAGAGATTTCAGTACTCCAGACCTGTGAGGAAGGGAAAAGTGGACCCCGACAACGAGTTTGCTGTATGTTGAATTTTTTTTTTTATTTAATGAATACATTCTATATATACACTGCTCAAAAAAATAAAGGGAACACTTAAACAACACAATGTAACTCCAAGTAAACGACACTTCTGTGAAACCAACCTGTCTAGTTAGTGTGCAACACTGATTGTGAATCAGTTTCACTTGCTGTTGTGCAAATGGAACAGACAACAGGTAGAAATAAGAGGCACTTAGCAAGACCCCCCTATAAAGGA
>JAOUQT010000009.1:2848617-2861658 GCA_025769995.1 Xyliphius kryptos | reverse complement strand
ATTATATTATATTATATTATATTATATTATATTATATTATATTATATTATATTATATTATATTATATTATATTAATCTGTACCTGCTTAATCCTAGTTAGGGTCACTTGGAAACCAGCTCCCAGCAGGCAACAGCGGGTACAAGGCAGGAAAAACCCTGACTATTTCATTGTAGAGCACACATTCCTTTACACACTAAGGGCAATTTAGAGTCTGCAGTTAGCCTACTGCATGTCTTTGGACTGTAGGGAAAAAACAAAGTACCCAGAGAAAACCTGTGATGGGACAGAGAAATCATGAAATCTCCTTGTAATCATTTTGCAATGCTTGGATGCAGGAAGGAGTCAGCTTTCTCCAGTGCCCTCTGGTACTATGTAGTCTGACCCCTGTTAAAGTAGTCCATTTCCCGGACTGTACATGGTCTTCCATGTTGTCTGACTCCCTCCAAAATCCTGTTATTACAATTCCTTCAATGATGTCATGTAGGAGCTTCATCACATGACTGTAGAAACTTCAGTAACTCATTTTCTGTTCTGGCCATATCATAGTCTTGCTCAGTGGTCCTCATCTTTATCCATGATATACTCAACAATTTCCACTTCTTATTAAAATATGTATTCTTCTTTCTTCAGTGTCTAGGCTTCACATCCAACTGGCCAGAGCAAGCCTTTCATTAGATGTAGCTTGGCGATGGTGCTAATTGATTTGTTTTTCCATCTGTTATTTAATTTGACCATCACAACCATGTTTATTACCATTCTTCACTTCACTGGCATAGTTAACACTACATCTCAAATATGTGAAAGAGTCCACTTGCTCAAAATTTATGCTATGTTATATGTTATGTCATCCGTGACCCTAAAACTAGAATTAAGCGGGTATAGAAAATGAATGAATGAATTAATTAATAAATGATGCACAAATGCAGGAGATATATTTTTTGCCTACTTAATATAATCAATCTATTCCATCCACTTTAGAAATGATTGTCTAATTATATAAAAATAATAGCAAATTCTGTATGGAGACTTTATTTTTAACATTTTTAATTTTAAATGTTAATATTATAATCTCATAAATTCTGTACTCTTCTGTACTTAACTCAAATTAACCTCCTTTTCAAACAAAAAAAAAACCTTACAGTTTAATGAGTGTATACCTGCTTAGTTTAATGTGTATATTGAGTAGGGTATGTTTACTGAAATATCCTAAAGCACTTTTAAAGTCATTCTGGACAAGTGCGTCTGCTAAATACTGTAAATGTTCTCTATTAGCTTACTCAGTGCTTCTCTAAATCTCATCACTTCTACAAAGTGACCATGACCGTACATTATTAATTCTTTTGTTTTGCTAAATGAATAAGTAAATATATATTAATCATACAGACTTACATCAAACATACATTAGGGCAACTGTATCATTCGTTGTTTTCAAACATTAAAGAAGAATATGAAAGTGAGAAAATGCCTGTATGAGAGGGGTAGATGGTAACATTCTTAAAGTGAAGACAGATTACACGTCCTGTTATGTCATTGTTTTATTGGTAGCAGTCTTGGTAACTGGCAATGTGATAATAATAATAATAATATTAGTCAATGCATGTGCATTGTCTGGGTGTTTGTGAGTGTGTCTGGGTTTTCAATTGGGGGTCTTGAGCAGTCTTTGGTTGAACTTTGCCTAAATTGCATCTACACTGCCAGCCCTTGTGAGTATTCATATTGTTTTTCTCTGCTTATTCACCATCTCTCCTTTTGCAGAGATCACCACTTTCACAATTTAATGTCATAGCTTGTCTTATAGGACAAGTTGGCATTCAGTTTTATTTGTTCAGGTATGGAGTGATCAGTGTTAGTCCCCTTCAACAAAAATCTGAAAAAGGGAAGTAGGTTGGTGATTATTATTGACTATTTAATTAATTAAATAGTAAATTTGGTGCAAAATACTTTTTTTGGCTTATTTTTTATTTTCTTATTTTCAATAAGATATTATTGAATATTATATAAATAAATTATAAGCCTCCAAGTGGTGTTTGTACTAATGAAGTTTAGGAGAGCAAAGTGTGGATAGCGGAATATTTCAATTCTCTGCCTGTCAGAGCTCTACTAACCAAACCAGGCATCTGTGAACTCATATAGAACTATATAGAAGACACACTTGAGGCTTCGCATTTTGCGTCTAGTTGGAAGTACATATAAACCTTTAGCCTGTTCTTTGGACATCTGTGATGTGGAAAGGAAAATGGCTGGGTGAATATGAATAGGCACAGGTGAACAAACTGGAGAGAAAATAGCCTAAATGAGTTATGTAAGTCATTGTGTGTTCTAATAACCAGTCACATTATACTTTAAGGGATTCATTTCATTTTTGTAAATGACTGACATTATATGATGCACAATAATACTAGAAATATTAGCAATACTAGTAATATTTTCTTATATTCACTACATTTGCAGTAATTTCATATATTTATCTTTAAATATACTAAATTCATTATGACAGTGAATGCATTGCATTTCGTTTCTGGTGAATTGGTGCAAAGCAAAATTTGACAGGAGGGTGTCTTACCAGGAGCACTGGAGACAGTAGGCCAATTCTGGACCAGAACGCCCTGAGCCCCCTGCATCACAGATGACTCCTCCATATGGACTGAACTGTAAATATTAACACACACACAGATGAGAAAATGGAGTGTAAATCTCTTGATCAATCTAATTAACTCAGATAATTAGATGAGACTAGACTCAGGATAATGACACAATAAATGAATAATATTTATAGTTTTTATCATTTAATGGCCCATGCAAACATCATTTCGAAATTATTATTATTCCACAATTCTGAAGCAAACTGAATTTGATTTAAACTTATCCAATGGAGAATAATTGTTTTGCATTGCACACTTGCCTAGACCTAATGTGTCAAGCTGCTCCAATGGCAGATTTGGTAAGGGTTGTTTATAGAAGACAAATTGCACCCTACGCTTGCTTAGTCTTAGCTCTCTGCATGCAGTCTGCGTATGGAAATCAGTACTGAAATTAAAGTAGGGTTTACACAGAGTTTGTATCTGTTTTAATTTCTGAAGCTCTAATTGATTGAATTGAACTTTGTCAACTAGTCACCAGTGCCAGTCGAAATTAGCTGTCAAACCGTTCATACATGCAACATTTAGTGGGGTACAGACAGGACAGTAAGACAGGTGATGCATTTTTTTAATTCCTAAATATAGAAATGGAATTAGATTTGATCTAAGTATTGTACATTATAAGTGAGCAACAGAGTGCAAAACATGAGGAGTATTATTACTATTATTGCATTATTATTGCAAAGATCAATATCACCGTCATGGCTGTATAAATCAGACAAAGGTAACTGGCCCTGTCTTTTTAATAAGAAGTCAAATTCACCATGATTATGTAGACTTACAGATCCATATTTTATTTAGAAATATAAGTAATGTAAACCCAGATGATCAAAACTAGGCGACACTACTACTGCATGACACTTAAAATGCCTGTTTGTATACTCTGCAAATTAGGATCAAGATCAAGAATCAGAAATCAAGAAAATCATGATACTTGTTTAAAATGTTCTTTAGAGAAGGTAAAAATAGAAATGCCCTAGTAGCATATACTGGCCAGTTTATTAGGTACACCTTTCTAGTCAAAGTTTGGACCTTTTGCCCTTAGAACTGCCTTAATTCTTCTTTCAACAGAGATGGTATTCTGCATTCATTGGTTGTAAGGAGTGGTTATTTGAGTCACTGTTGCCTTTACATCATCTCATGCAGTCTACCCATAGACCAGACCATCTGGCTCCAACAACCATGCCACATTCAAAGTAACTTAAATCACCTTTTTTCCCCATTCTGATGCTCAGTATTAACTTCAGCATGTTGTCTTGTCACCTTTACATGTCTTAATGCATTAAGCTGTAGCCATGTGATTGGCTGATTGGATATTTGTGTTAGCAAGCAACTGAACGGGTCTTACCTTTGCATTCCTGCTCGGAGAGAAGCTGAATATCTCCAGTCTGCATTAGGACCCTTCGGCTATAGCAAATAGATAGGTAAAAGAAGAAAAATAAAAAGGAAGAAATGAATGAGGAGGGGAAAAGATGAAGAAAAAAAAGAAAAAAAAAGTTAAATACTGTTGATATATATAATCAACATGTTTAAAACGACATTAATTTGGAGTGATTGCATCATTCTTCATAGTTTTGCTGTTGAAAATAGTTAGTACATGTCCACAAATACACACACACTTTTCTGTTGCAAAAGAAGTTTTCAAGTAGATAAAATATCCATGATGCAAATGAAATAAGATGATAGCAGATTAAAAAGATTATGGATGACTATGGAAATGAGAATTGCATCTGTGCTCTCACATTAGTTCAGCTTTTTATCCTCCAGCAGACATATAAAAACCAGTCTAAATCATACTTTTTTCACATGATTTGTATGACTAATAGATTACTTTTAAACCATCACATCAACACAGATCAGATGCTCTGCAAAAAATTATGTTAGTTTCTTTTTGCCCTGAGTCTCATACACAAACATATTTACAATGCCACACATTATTAAATCATTTCACTTTCATAAACAGCACAGTGCAAAACAAAGCCAGAAGCAACAGTCTAATATCCTCATTTTAATCTCCTAAAGTGTACGCTTTGCAAATGGATGTTGATATAACCTCCATTCAAAGGGTACACAGTCTGTCTCCCCAGAATGTAGTAAATTATACATATCATCAGACAAGAAATTTGCTTTTAGGTGACATAAGATCAGATTCAGATTTTAGATTTCACATCCGCATTTTACAAGAGGTGATAGAGGTTATACAATGACATCAGTGTTTATTATGTCTGTATTTTCTCATCTCCATCTGCCAATTCTTACCCGAGTCAGTATGTATATCTTACTATGACTGGTGTGAGGTAAAAAAAGGAACTCAGAGTCAGTCTGATCTTCCTTGTCCTCAATTACCCCCCACTCTCTCTCTCTGCCAAGTTTACACCTCGCCTAGATACAGTGCTCACCGACCAATAACATTTCTTCCCTGTTCTTTCCAGAGAAATAGACCCAATCAACTGGTAGCAACATGATGCCCGGCCCCAGCAACACTAAATAACACAGAGAGAAGAAACATGACTGGCATTTAATGAATGATACACATCAACCAATAATTACTCCTTCCTACCAACTACCATTTTGTTAATATGGCTTTCTATACAGGCATGAAACCAAACCAATTCATATAACAGACACAACTGGACAGTTTAAAGAGAAACTTTGATTACTGATTATTAATTAACAACATACCATACCTTAGGTAGAATCTGAATAAACGTGAGATTAAATATGATAAAATCACTGATAATAACAATGCACCTTGACACAGGATTGTGTAAACATAAATGCTGAGAGGGGCAGCCACAAAGTATTTTACTCCAGTTATACCAGCTTACATTAATATTCAAAACTCCATCAACTGGTTTCTTATCTCATCATACAATTACGGCCCATGCTGCAGGACCAATCAAAATCCAATCACATATTCCCATTAAGGAGATCACTGACCAAAACACTGTTCGGAACACTGCTGCTTGAAGTGTTAAGATTGAGAACAGAGAATCTGGGGTGTTGCTTGCATTTCTCACCTCTAAATATAACACACCCATCTGTACTGCTACTGAAGACTGCACTGCAGTGCAAATAGAGAAAGCTAGAGAGAACGAGAGCAAGTAAGGGAGGGAGTAACTGGAAGTAAGCACAAACATGAGAAGGTTGAAATACAGATTATAATAGTTGAAGAATACCTTCAAAGAATAATCAAAAATGCTAGCTAATTCAGAACATTCAACGCCAAATGCATTCACAGGTCCATGCCTTTCCTATCTAACATATGTTTCTTTAAAAAACTGAATATTTTATAATGTTAGCTGTAATTACAGCCCACATGGAATGAGGGACAATGAAAACATAAAGCATACCACAGACAGAGATATAATGACTCTCTTGTATACATGTGGATGTGGCACACACCTGTATGGCAGTTGCATCAGGCATACTAAGCCGGCGCACAAACTGCCCACTCTGACTGGTGAAGAAACGTTCAGCCCCTGAGCCCCATGTTCCACTCACAGGTCGTCCCATGTTATAAAACATGAATGTGTCACTTCCTGAAGTGGCCGTTAGGCAAGTCTTGTAGCAATAGGTTTTGGTCAGAGATCCATTTCCACGAACCTCAATATAGTGTGGCTCTACTTTAAGGTCCCTTCGTAATGCAACACCTTGTTGTTGCTGGTTTCCTCCACCACCACCTCCACCACCACCTCCACCTGATGCTACACCACTGCCACCACCACTTCCTCCACCATTTCCACCACCCTCTTTGGGTGCTTTCTTCTTGCTTCCACCACAGCAAGGTGAGCAGGAGCATGCATCAGGCTGGCTGCAATAGGCATGGCAACGTACAATAGCGAGGACAAAAACAGTGACCAAGAAGACAAAAGTGGTGGCAGTGAGGGCAACAATGAGGTAGAGTGTAACGCTGGAAAAAATAAGAGCTCCATGTGGTCTAATTATACGTTTAGGGTCAGAAGTCACTTTTGGAGGAAGCTCCATGATAGCCACATTAATGGTTGCAGAGGCAGATCGTGGTGGCTGTCCATGATCTCGAACATGCACTGTGAGACTGAATACCGTGGAGTTGTCCTCCACAACACGTCGTGTTGTTCGGATCTCTCCTGTGTGTTCATGCACCTTGAACAGGTCAAGTTCTGGGGGGTGTTCGAGTGTGTAGAATAGCCATGCATTCTGCCCTGCATCACCATCCCATGCCAACACACGAGCCACCAGAACACCTGCCTCTGCATTACGGAGGATGGTTTCAGCCATGTGAGAAACATTTACTGCTGGGTGGACAAACCACGGTGTGTGGTCATTGGAGTCCATAACATAAACATAAACTGTTGCCACTCGACTCAGAGGCGGCACACCATTGTCCTGAGCTTTTACCTGGAAATGAAACTCGCGCAGCTTCTCAAAGTCAAAGGAGCGCAAGGCATATACTTCACCTGTTGCAGGTTTGACAGACACATATGACCCAACAGAGATCCCGTGGTTATTGTCACTGAGAACGGTGTATGTAATGCGCGCATTTTCATTTGCATCAGGATCTGTTGCCTTTACCACACATAAAGAAGCACTTGGAGCATTGTTCTCAGTGACATACACAGTGTATGATGTCTGCTCAAAACGAGGCGGGTTGTCATTAACATCTGCCACATCTACACGAACAGTCATTGAAGAAGATAGTGGTGGATTTCCACCATCAACTGCTGTTATTGTGACATTGTATGATGGTATTGTCTCTCTATCCAGGAATGCAGCAGTGACTATAGTGTAGTGGTTCCGAAATGATTTTATTTTAAATGGGAGGTCAGGAGGAATAATGTCTAGGGTAACATGTTTGTTTTGTCCAGAATCACGATCATTGACACTAATCAGGGCCACCCCAGTGTCTGCTCGAGCATCCTCCCTCACTGGACTGGATAAAGTGGATAGTACAATCTCGGGTGGGTTGTCATTTACATCCAGCACCTCCACCACTACTTTGCAGTGCACTGCTACTGCCCCATGCCCCCTGTCCATAGCCTGAATGTACATTTCATAACTGTTGGTCTCCTCGTAGTCCACGTTGCTCCTGACGCGAATCTCTCCAGTGTTTGGATCCATGCTGAACATTTGCCGTACCCTTTCAGGTGTGTATGAACTAAAGGAATAAAAAACGTCTCCATTTGTGCCTTCATCCCGATCTGTGGCATTCAGCTTAATCACCAGAGCGCCAAGGGGCGAATTCTCCTGCAGTTTCACTTTGTATACAGAGCTGTCGAACTTTGGCACGTTGTCATTAGTGTCCAAAACGCGCACGTTGATTCTGGCCGTGCCGGAGCGCGGGGGCGAACCTCCATCAGTAGCAGTAAGAAGTAGCTGATGAGATGCCACCATCTCCCTGTCAAACGGCTTTTTCAGAACGAGCTCTATGTGCTTTCCATTGGCTGGTGGTTTGTTAGATTCTAACGCAAGGTGCTCGTTTGGCGAGAGGCGATAATGGCGGACGGAATTAGAGGCGTCGTCAGCGTCCTGTGCGCCTTCAATTGGAAACTTTGCACCAGGCTGAGCCGCCTCCGAGATCTCCAGCTGATACTCATCTCTGGGGAAAAGCGGCGCATTGTCATTTACATCTAAAATTTCCACCTCAACGTTGTGCGTCTCGGATGGATTTTCTAAAATCACTTCCAGGCTGAGAAAGCAGCTACCGCTCAAATCGCAGAGCGTCTCACGGTCGATCCTGTCACTGACCGAAAGCTTACCGGTTTTGGG
Organism: Xyliphius kryptos; assembly: GCA_025769995.1. Lineage (NCBI taxonomy): Eukaryota > Metazoa > Chordata > Actinopteri > Siluriformes > Aspredinidae > Xyliphius > Xyliphius kryptos. The sequence goes on along the minus strand of JAOUQT010000009.1, from coordinate 2,853,270 downwards.
ATTAATGCTAAAGTAGCGCCGAGCGTTGTCCAAGTTTGTTCTGATCCGGCGAACCGCCAGCTTTCCAAGATCCAACCCTAAATCGCGAGCGAGATCACCAACGAAAGCCCCGGATTCTAGCTCCTCGGTAATGCTATAGCGGATTTGTGCATTTGAAAGGCCACTTAGTACAAAAACGACGAAATAAAAACAAAGAAGACGACCATCGTTTGTGCTTCTGCATCTCCCCGCAATAGCCATCTCAAGCTGGCACAGCATCTGCAGACGGATTAAAAACGTTTTCCGCCTTTCGAGCTCGGCGTGTGCTTTTTTCAGCCAAGGCATTAAAATATCAGAGAGGGTCGTCGGTTCTACCTGGACTATGTGCAGGACGACCAGAATCTCCTCTCCGCTTCCACATTAAACGGATATTTTCCTGTTTCGTCCATGGTTTTTTAATTGTCCTCACGTTTATATTTTCCTCCAAAATTCAGTAAGGATGCTTATTGTTTCTTCTCCGTTGGCCGCAGCCTCTCCCTTCTCCTTTTTCTCTCTCCTCTCTTGCGCTCGCTGCACTCTACAGGCGGGGGAGGGGGACCGATATATATATATTTATATATATTCTCACACGCACAAAACAGCGACTAATAGCTTTAAGACAACACGAACACTATATATTTTAATTAGCGTGAACGAAATATCTTTGTACAGACGTTTGATTAACCTTTACAATTTACACTGCCTTTACAAATACCGATTGCAAGCATCGAATGAATTGAAGCACATGGAGAGCGCCGCCGCCCTTTTTCCATTGTGTGCGTCCTCTATGCATGTAGTTCAGACGCTCAGCTGCTTCTCTACACTAGCTTATTTTCTACTGGAACACCATCTCTTATAGTACATACTAAACTGTAAACCATTCACATTCTGCTACAATAGTAATCAAAAGCATTTCTTACAATAATACATATTCGGCTATTGTGAGAGTTCAAATAACAAACCTTATTGCATCACTGTATTCGTGCTCTCTCTCATTCTTTTCACTTCTTATTCCTGTAAATACCTGTGCACCAGATGTATACCTTTTTGATTTCATGACACCATGCAAATGATGGTCTCTAATAACAAAAGAGCAAAATACAAATGAACTCCTAACAAGACACACCTGGTAACTGAAAACCATTCCAAGTGATTATAACTCATGAAGCTGATTGACAGCAACAAAGCCAAAATCAGTCTGCTGGAAGGATCTGACTTGCTGCGGCCCAACTTTCCATGTTCTCAGTACAGACTACCAGGAATCTTATTAAATAATTCAAAAAGATATATTGCATATTACAGTATATGACTTCTTTTATCTTTCTTTATCTTATTTTTTTCTATTGCTATTTTATCTTTTTGTTTACATTATCTTCTACGTAGAGCGTGGCACATTAAAGTCAGTTTTACAAAAGTATAATAATAATAAATGTTCTATTGTTTTCTATTCTATTTTGTATTGTCGACTTGGTACATGATGCTATATGATGCTATACCTGCTATTTGGACAAAATGTTAGCTTGATCACTGCTTTGTATTTCAATAAATCTTGACAGCATTGCAACATAAGAGAATAAATATAAAAGCATACATAATCTGGCATTTAGCAGATTGTAACGTGACTGTGTCAAGTTTTTATAACAGTTTTTAAATGGAAAAAGACACATAACCCACTATCATATAATGTTTGATTACCCCTATAGTGCGTTCTGTAGATAACCATGAACGCGCACACAGACAGACACACACACTCACACCCAATGTAATTTAAAACAAATTTATCTCTGTAAGACTCCATGTATATAAATCCCTGTCAGCCTTGTAAACATATGGGATTCTCCTTTGGTGGCAGTGTGCTTGCCTAATCAATTCTTATTGTGTTACATAATAATTTCTTTTTGCATATAAATTATACAATACCAAATCCAGATAGAGATGTTGGGACAGTAAAAATTAGGCAATTAAAAAAGTGGTGTTTCTTTCTTTTACTATGACTTTTATTTAATTACAGACAGTATTAACCCAAGTTCTGTCCGGTCGACTCAATTTTTTTGTGTATATACATGCATTGCTCCATTTCAGATCTAAAATATTACAACGCTATAAAATAATACAAGCAATCTGGAAGAAGTATCAGTGTATTAGTTTGAGTTACAGTCACAAATATCACTGAGAATTTTACTGTTTAAAAAATAAAAGCCTTGTGTTAACTGGCATTGCTATTTAGAACAAGTGCTTTCAACTTTTTATATTTAAGTTATTATATTTAGAATAACTGCTTTCAGGGTGACATCTTTTTCAGGTACCATATGCTGCACATAAAAGTGTATGCATACTGGAATGATTGCAAGCAGCTTAGTCCAGTATGCGCACAAAATGGTATGCATATAGGACTGAGCTGCTTGCAATGATTCTTGTACAAACAAAGAATGTGTGGTGAATAAAAAAAAAAAGGGGAAACAAATACTATCCCTACGCTTGACTTCAAGATGTGTTTGCAGGAGGCGTGACACTTTAATTGTTCAGTATCTTCAATTCAGAAATATTCATGTAGTGTGGTGATTACAAATAGTGGCATTACAAGGAGGTGCATGCTTTACGTTCCCAGCATTTACATATAAATGCAGGAATGGATGTATATTAAAAAACGAAATAAAGTTGACCAGAGAAAACTTTTTTATATTTTCTATACTGTTCCAGGGAGGCATGGTGGTGAAATGGCATACTCTTACAGATTTTCTGATTTGTAGTACATACTTTTTTCTTATAATCAACGACATGCGACTACTAAACTGTTGGGAAAATCCAGTAAGGTTAGACTGAGGGGTAAATCTCCCCAGGTCTGCAATGGCTGACATAAGATTGAGATTTATCCCTAAGGCATGAAGCACATCTTTATAGCCAACTATCGCAAAGCAATGACGACGCATGATCTGACATGACTGTTACACAGTAAACATCACATTATGCATGCCATTTCTTTGCAACGGGTGGATGCACAGATGTGCTCCATGGCGTAAGAATAAACTGAATGGTCATCTCAGTCTCAAATCAGCCATTGCAGCCCTGGGAAGATGAATGCACATGTAAATACAGAATCTGATACTCTAAATTTCTCTGAATCCCAACAAAATCTTTAGTGTTCACCAGGAGGAAGAAACATCAGGTATACTTTAGGATTCACAAGATGCAGGGAGTCTTAACTCCCATTATTCCCGTTAGATGGTGTATAAGATCCCAGAGTATGGGGAAAGGAAGTATATTGTTACATGCCTTAATTGTAATAGATGGTTGAGGTTCTCACTCACAGCAATCTTATGGAAAAATGATAAGAAATGGAGACATGCAGTACGTTTTCATTCTCTGTTTGTACAAATACTATATGACCTTTTAGATATTCAGTGTAAGGTATTGTCAAAAACACCATGTGGAAGTGCAGGGTCAAGATGTAAGTGCCACAACATGGTATAAATAACTGACTTGTCATTTATAATACATGTGTTTAAATCAGTATCACACCTCATTACTGAACCTTAATTTGGTTCAGTCATTCATTAGTGTCAGTCCATTAGACTGTAATGGACATACAACTAACAATTTAATATGACCACATTAATAATTAAAAAAAAACCGAGGACCATAAATCTCCTACAAACCCAGGATATGTAACCATAAACTGTATCCGTTTATTAATTTATGCATTCATTCATCTAGAGTAATCAGTTTATTTTGGTAATGTAAACCATTTACACTACATTCTCTCCTTGAATGCTCTTGTAGAATTAAATAGTACCAACAAAGAGCTGTCTCTCAAAAAGAGGAGAGACATAGCGAGAATAATAAGAAATAATAAGAAATAATATTCTTTTTTATTGCAAAATATTTTTCCAATGAATCTACTTTAAATCTTGAACTATAACTATTAACTATTACTCATAGTATAGAGATCATATCTGATAGTGTAGTTGGTTAATCCAGTACAAATTTGATAGATACGTGTAATTCATATGGGCATGTGTGACATTGTTGACTGCTTTTTCCTCCTGCAACCTCTGTAGCACATTTTGACTACTAATGAAGGACTGGTAGTTACATGGATATAGTCAGCCCTCTGTAGGAACAGCATGGTAGTACAGCAACGAGTAAAGCGTCAAAGTCTGCACATGACAGTAAGCACATTACAGTCTGACTAAGTAAGACTAAGAGAAAAAAAGTGTAGGAATTTGTAATGAAAAACCTGGGATTAGAGCATAATTAATAAAGCCCCAGTAAGCTCTATAGACACAGCTATGCAGCTCAAGATCAAATTCATAAAACAGTACATGCCCTTTAGTGATATAGAACAAAAAGCTTTGTTTAGGCGTGGTTGAAAACAATGATCTCAGAGCTATGAGCTCAGCATGCTTGCCGAGAACCCCTACCTCTACAGAGCTGTAAAAATAAAAAACAGCCCTTCCCCCAATCTCCCTTACTCCTACCATCTCTATGTCTACCGTTTCTCTCATCCCTTCTCATTTTCTTAATTCTGCCCGTCTCTTTCTCTCTCTCTCTCTCTCTGTCTCCTCTTTAGTGTTTGTTCTTTCTATCTCTTCTACCCTCCCGTTTCCTATCCTCTCCTTCTAATTTGTTATATAT
>JAOUQT010000009.1:2778563-2795394 GCA_025769995.1 Xyliphius kryptos | reverse complement strand
AATTGAGACTTCACACTCTGCTCTTACTGGTGCAATGTGCAATTAATGAAGATTGGCCACTAGGCTTGTCTAATTTAGCCTCCCACACTAAAATAACAGGTGTTTCGGTTTCATTGTCTAACCCCTGTATACATAAAGATCCATGCTGTGGGCACTGATGCTCCCTCGTGCCATCAGAAATGCTTGTTTGTTATTACGATTTTTTGGTAATAGACTGGACAGTCTTTTGAAACTTTGGCATGCAGAAGCCAATGTCTAACGTCTTTTTCCAAAAAAATAATAATTGACATATAGACTTAGCTGATCATAGAACATGATGTTATGTCTTTCTCAGATGATTCTGAGCCCAGAAAAAATCTGATTAAAATATATTATGAGTATATGGCTAGTGCTTTGATATTTCTTTGACTGTTATAGGTAGTTTTTCTTGATACAGTGTTGATGTAGACCAAGTAAGAATTTACACATTCTTACTGTAGATGAAGACCAATTAAGAATTTACACAGACAGCAAAATTTATATACGTGTATATATAACACATGCCGGAGATTCTACACATATGTTGCAAATAGGGTTAGCAAGCTTAAAGCCCTAACACACCTAAACCATAGTTCCGCAACTACAGAGTCAACTCGTAAAACTGACATTCCTATAGTTCATAAACAGGTTTCATCCAAAGAAAATGGAAGTACCTGATCGGAAAGTGCCAACAAGCTATAGCTATCACAATAACGGAAAACACCACCTAATGGCCTGAGGTTCACAAAAATTCAGCAAAGGTTTCTTCAAGATCCTAGGTATATCTGTCAAAATCAAAGTAGTTATCAGCTATATAAACCCTGAAAATAATCATAGCAGAAATCACAAACTTCAGCAAACTAGAAAATATTACTTACTGACAACGTGGTCCAAATAACCAGCTAAAAAGGCCAAACGCCATGGAATGCTCTCGAATCTATTACAATTAAACTTAACAATTCCATCACCCTCTAAAAGAACACAATGTAACACAAATATAGTGCAATGCCATTATTACAGCTTTCACCAAAATACCAAAAGTGAAAAATAATTCAAATTAATCAGTATTCAGCAAAATCTAAGCATTATATAAAGTGCTATAAGATTCACAACCCACCTCCGAGAGTTCCCTCATAATTAGGACAACAAATAAATTAACACACAAATGGCAATATTGTATTACAGTAACTGAGAATGTGTTCAACCAGCATAATAGTCTAAAGCAACAATTGTATTTTTTTTACAGTTTACATATGTAATTGATCTTACCTCACTAGAAGTTATTCTTCTGCGATCTTGTATCACTAGAGTATTGGCATTACTGCCTGGAAATAGAGTAGAACCAATACTTGTTCTTGTTCCAGCTAACATGTAGCGTTTATCTCCAGATCTGTACTGGATGCTGTGACACAGTGTCCCATCATAATTTGTATCTTGTAAATACTTGATAGAATAATCTGTAGATTTGGAGCACTGCATTACAATCAGTACAATAATGCTTATAATGAAAAGAAATGAAACCGATCCCAAGATAATGATCAAGTAAAATGTAACGTTGTTTTCTTCGTCTTCATTTAATGTGTTTTTAATATCAGAAGCTGCAAACGCTTCTTTGGGTTCAACAAGTTTAATAAATACTGTCGCTGTTGCTGAAAGTGAAATGTTTCCATTATCTTTGACCAGTATGACCAGTTTATGTTCAGTCTCATCTGTTTCTGTCAATGAGCGAAGAGTCCTTATCTGTCCTGTATAGCGGTCCAATCCAAAGAGACTGTGGTCACTCACTTCCTGCAGTGAAAATAATAACCAGCCGTTGTATCCGATATCCGCATCATAGGCTCTCACTTTAGTCACCAAATATCCTGCGTTAACATTGCGAGGAATTTCCTCCACCCCTTCAGAAGAACCATTGGCGCTTATGGGATATAAGATCACTGGAACATTGTCGTTCTGATCCAGAATAAACACATTCACCGTAACATTACTACTCAGTGATGGGCTTCCAGAATCTGAAGCAACAACATGGAAATGTAATGTTTTAACCATTTCAAAATCAAAGGTTTTCAGTGCATAAATCTCTCCATTTTCAGGGTTTATGTTTAGGAAGGATGCAAATTTGTTTTGCTCAGGAGTCTCTCTTAAAATCTGATATGTAATCATGGCATTTTCATTTAGATCATGGTCAAAAGCAGTTACAGAAAACAGTGGCATGCCCACAATGTTATTTTCAGGTACATAGACAATGTGTGGGTTAAGGGAAAATTCTGGGTTATTATCATTTACATCTGACAATTGGACAGTGATAAATTTAAAAGATGACATTACTGGAGTACCTGCATCTTGGGCTACTAATGTAATGTCATACTTTGATATTTTCTCCCTGTCAAGTAATGCTGTAGTTGTCAGTGAAAATATGTTACTCTGCAAAGTCTGCATTAGCCTGAAAGGCATTTCCTCAAGTACAGTGCATGAAACTTTTCCATTTAAACCAGAATCCAAATCGCTCACACTGATTAAGGCTACTGTAGTTCCCACCTTAGAATCTTCTTGTAGTGTGCTCGAAAATGATGTCAGTTCAATTTCCGGTGCATTGTCATTTAGGTCAACAATTTGTATGAAAATGCTTTTATCAGCTGTCAATGGAGCAAGTGCTTTATCAGATGCTTGAATATCAATTTCATAATGATCTTTCTGCTCAAAATCTATTGGTCCTTTTACAACTATTTCACCTGTGACTGGATCAAGATCAAATAGTCTGCGCACGTCATCGTCCACATTGTGGCCAAAAATGAAAAACACTTCACCGTTTAAACCATCATCTAGGTCTGTAGCATTTACTTGGGCTACAGTTGTGCCTATATGTACATTTTCGCTTAGCGTCAATGAATATGAATCTTTTGTAAAAACTGGAATGTTGTCATTTACATCTAGGACATCAATATTAATCTCCATAGTACCTGATTTTGGCGGTTTTCCGCCATCCAGAGCAGTGAGAAGGAGCTTATGAGTAGGACTAGTTTCCCTATCTAATGATTTCTGTAAGATTAGAAAAGGTATCTTTTGATCAGATCCTCTGTCTTTAACCTCGATCCGAAAATATTCGCTATGACTGATTTTGTACATCTGAACAGAATTCATCCGGCTATCTGGATCACGCGCCGCTTGTATCTGAAAGCGTGAACCAGACGCTGCGTTTTCTGAAATTTCCAAACGCTTTTCAGTCTCGGGAAACGTCGGAGCATGATCGTTTATATCCGCGATCTCAACAGCTACATAGTGAATCTCTATCGGATTTTCTAGTGCGATTTTAAGATTGATCAGGCACGAGCTGCTTCTCTCGCATACCTCTTCTCTATCTATTTTCCCCGTAGTATACAAGACGCCATCATTCTGGTTTAGACTGAAAAGAGATTCTCCAGTAGTCGATACCACACGGCATCCTCTCTCCTTTAAACTTCTGTGATCAAGACTCAAATCCTTTGCAATATTTCCAACCACGGTGCCATCTTTTTGCTCTTCTAGTAAAGAATATCTAATCTGAATCGGTGCTACTCTCCAAAATCCAAGTGACAGTGCAAAAAGTACAAGGTTCATTCGCCATGTTGCGGGTCCGCTTTGTTCCATTTTGAAAGAAAATAGCGCAGCTCCCGACCACCTTAACAGACAAAATCCACAGTGGGTTTAGCCATTTTAAATATTCCTTAATAGATCTGTATAAACAAAGCCAGTGATCAGACGTGGAGACAATAAAATAATCCACGAAAACAACGAGACTCGGCGCAATGAAATATTACCAGCAAATGAGGCGTCTAAAATAAGAGGCCAACCCCGAACCGGTTTTACGTTTAGATTACACTGACACCGTGTGATTACTTCCCTCACTGCATGAAAACAACATAAAGAATACACGATTTATTGTTAAATCACATGACGCAATTATTAATTATTTGCCTATTAAAAAAACACATAGTGCATGAAAATGCTTTTTATTAAGAGAAGCTAACACACACACAATCAAAATACACCCACACGCCCTTAACCACAATAATTCCCCAAGACTACACATTCATGCTAAACACACAAAAACTCACTAAACTAATTCAAAATACAGCCACACGCCCTTAACCACAATAATTCCCCAAGACTACACATTCACGCTAAACACACAAAAACTCACTAAACTAATATAAATCAATTTAACGGAATGTAATGATCAACTTAAACATATTTTAATTAATAAAAATACTAAACACATTTAATAAAGCATGAATAAAATTGTCACTTGCGAGAGCGCTGCATGCTGGGAGAACAAAACCAGCCCATACCCTAATCCACTTGGCCGAAGCCACAGTATACATGTGCATCTCAATAAATTAGAATATCATCAAAAATATTTATATCAGTAATTCAATACAAAGAGTAAAACACAGATTCATTACAAACACAGTGATTTATTTCTAGTGTTTATTTCTGTTATTGTTGATGATGATGTCTTACAGCCAATGAAAACCCAAAAATTATTATCTCAGAAAATTAGAATATTTAACACAAAACACCTGCAAAGGTTTGAAATGGTCCTTTAGTCTAGTTCAGTAGGATACATGATCATGGGGGAAAGTCGTTGCTAAAGAAGCTGGCTGTTCCCAGAGTGCTATATTCAGTCTTATTAATGGAAAGTTGAGTGGAAGAAAAAAATGTGGTCGAAAAAGTTCTGCAAGAAACCAGGATAACTGCAGTCTTGAAATGATTGTCAAGAAAAGGCCATTACAAATTTGGGAGACACTGACAAAGAGGGGACTGCTGCTGGAGTCAGTGCTTCAAGAACCACAACACAAGGGCATATCCTAGACATGGGCTACAACAGTCGCATTCCTTGTATTAAGCCAGAAGCGTCCTACCTGGGCCAAGTCCCAGAGTCTGCAGAAAGACTGTAGAGGCACACAATCTAAGCTGCTTGAAGTCTAGTGTGAAGTTTCCACAATCAGTGATGGTTTGAGGAGTCATGCCATCTACTTGTGTAGGTCCACTGTGTTATATCAAGACCAAAGTCAGCACAGCCGTCTACTAGGAGATTTTAGAGCACTTCATGCTTCCCTCTGCTGACAAGCTATTTGTAGATGGAAATTCCATTTTCCAGCAGGACTTGGCACCTAAACACAATGCCAAAATTACCAATGCCTCTTTTAATAACCACAGTATAACTGTGCTTAATTGACCAGCAAACTCACCAGAACTAAACCCCATAGAGAATCTACAGGGTATTCTCAAGAAATGAGCTGAAGGCTGCTTCTAAAGCAACCTGGGCTTCTAAAACACCTCAGCAGTGCCACAGGCAGATTGCCTCCGTGCCAAAACGCATTGATGCAGTAATTCCTAGAAAAGGAGCCCCGACAAACTAATGAGTGTATTTACTGTACATACTTTTTTAGCAGGACAAAATATCTGCATTAAAAATCTTTTTTTCAGTTATATAATAGAAATAGATAATGTTTTGTAATGAATTTATATAATGTATGGGTTTAACTTATTTTATTAAATTACTGAAATAAATTAACTTTTTGTTGATATTCTAATTTATCGAGAGGCACCTGTATACACACCTTTTCTGAAAGTCCCCATAGGTTGTAACAACACTACTAGGCAAACAACTCCATAAAGAACAAGGAGATCCCTAAACATGTCAGGGACAAAGTCATTGAGAACTACAAGTCAGGATTAGGTTATAAACAATATCCAAATCTCTGATGATCCCCAGGAGCGCCTTAAAATCCATTTTCTTCAGATAGAAAGAACATGGTATCACAAAAACACAAACCCTAGGACCATGCAAGGAGGGCATTAATAAAAGAGACAGCATTAAAATCTAGAGTAGAGACTAGACTATCTGTCCACATGCCCTCAGTAAGCCATACACTCAATAGAGTTGGGCTTTATAGAAAAATAGCCAGAAAAAAGGGATTTACTTACAGACAAAACTAGGGTGGGTCATTTTGAGTTTGCTAAAAGGCATGCAGGAGACCCCACAAATGTATGGAGGAAGGTGTTCTGGTTATAAGTGAGACTAAAATAAAACTTTTTGGCCACCAATGAAAATGTCTGGCGCAAAAAACAACACAACTCATCACGACAAGAACACAATCAATGCAATAAAACGCAGCGGTGAACAAAAAGACAGTGGCAGCATCATGTAGAAGGGATGTTTTTTCTGAGCAGGGACTGGGAAACTGGTACAAGTTGAGCGGAAGGTGGATGTAAAATTTTAATTTGAATTCTAGTTTGTTACTTATTATATCTTACCTGACCAGATGTTCTCCGTCTGCGATCTGGTATTACCAGTGTATTGGCGTTACTGCCTGGAACTAGAGTAGAACCAATACTTCTTGGTCCAACCAACATGTAGCGTTTATCTCCAGATCTGTACTGAATGCTGTGACACAGTGTTCCATCATAGTTTGTATCTTGTAAATATGTGGAAGAGTAGTCTGTAGATTTGGAACACTGCATTACAACCAGCATGATGATACTTACAAGGAAAAGAAATGAGACCGAACCCAGTGTAATAATCAGATAATATGCAATGTGATTTTCTCCTTCTTTTATCGGATTGTTAACATCAGATGCAGCAAAAGCTTCCTTGGGTTCCACAAGTTTAATGATCACAGTCGCTGTTGCTGAAAGTGAAACGTTTCCATTATCTTTGACGAGAACGACCAGTTTATGTTCAGTCTCATCTGTTTCTGCGAATAAACGAAGAGTCCTTATCTGTCCTGTATAACGGTCCAAACCAAAGAGACTGTGATCACTCACTTCCTGCAGTGAAAATAATAACCAGCCGTTGTATCCTATATCCGCATCATAGGCTCTCACTTTAGTCACCAAATGTCCTGCGTTCGCATTGCGGGGAATTTCCTCCACATTTTTAGAACCGTTAGCGCTGACTGGATATAAGATCACTGGAACATTGTCGTTCTGATCCAGAATAAAAACCTTCACCGTGACATTACTACTTAGTGGTGGGGTTCCGGCATCTGTAGCAAGGATGTGGAACTGGAACTGTTTTGTATTTTCAAAGTCAAAACTTTTAAGCCCGTATATAACACCTGTCTCTGTATTAATATTCAAAACGGACAATATGTCATTAGACCTTCTGTCACCTTTCATTATTTGATAGGTGATTTCGGCATTTTCGTTCAAGTCTTTGTCACTTGCCCTGACTGCAAAAATAAAGGATCCAGGAACATTGTTTTCGGGTAAATAAAGCTCAAGTGGATTGTGGGAAAATTGTGGAACGTTATCGTTTACATCTGACACCTGCACATTTAAAGATTTCAATGTAGACAAAGAAGGTTGGCCCATGTCTTTAGCTGTTAACACAATATCATATTGGGATATAATCTCCCTGTCTAAATGTTTACTTGTAATTAATGAATATACATTGTCTTCCACAGATGACTTTATTTCAAATGGCAATCCGTCTGAGATACTACAAACGACTTTGCCATTTATTCCAGTGTCTTTATCTGTAACACTAATCAGAGAAATTACAGTTCCTGGTTTTGAGTCCTCTGGAATAATACTTAGTATTGAAGTTACTTCTATTTCAGGTTTATTATCGTTAACGTCTATTATTTTTATGACAACCCGGCAATCAACGGAGAGCGGAGGCTGTCCTTTATCGGAGACCTGTATGTTTAACCTATAAGTCGGAATGTCCTCAAAATCTAGCTCCTTCTTAATTTGAATTTCACCAGTAATTCGATCTACTTGAAATATATCTTGGATTTTACTTTTTGTATTTCTACCCCATATATACTCTATTTCTCCATTGCTGCCTTCATCCGGATCAGTTGCCTCTATTTGCATTACAATTTTCCCAACAGAGACGTCTTCACGTAAGGATAACGAGTACACGTCTTGGCTGCATACAGGCTGGTTATCGTTTGTATCAAGAACAGTAATTGTTATGTTAAGATTTCCAGATTTTGGCGGATTTCCACCGTCTAAAACCGTTAAAAGTAATTCGTGTTTGAGGGCACTTTCCCGATCCAAATATTTTTGTAGCACTAGCATCGGTATACTATCCTCATCAACCTCTTTTATTTCTAGAGTAAAATGTTCGTTTTGACTTAATATGTAAGAGCGGATAGAATTAGCACCGGCATCTGGATCGCGCGCTGGTTGTAAATCAAGTCGGGCACCTGGAGATTTATTTTCTGCTATCTCTAAATGTAAGTGCATTTCTGCAAAATGGGGAGCGTGGTCATTTATATCAACAATTTCAATTACAATATAATGAATTTGCAGAGGATTCTCAACAGCGATTTGTATGTTTATCAAGCAGACATCATTGCCATCACATATTTTCTCTCTGTCGATTATCTTTTGAACGTACAAGTATCCATTGTCTTGATTTACCTTGAACATCGCGTCTTTTAATCCAGAAACGATACGCAATCGTCTGTTTACCAAAGTACCAACATTAATACCCAAATCCTTAGCTAGGTTTCCAACAACTGTTCCTTCTTTCACCTCTTCTGGAACAGAGTACCTTATCTGACCGTAAACCTGCTCAACGAAGCCTAAAAGCAGAGAAAAGCACAGAGCAATCCAATAGTACTCCCATCTTCTCTTTTGTCCGCGGTCCTCCATTGTGAATTTGTATATTCACAATTTCCGGAAACAAAATGTCACCGATTTTTGTAAATCGGAATCGGTTAAAGATTATAACAAATATATCCAAAAGGTGCAACAAAACCAAGATGAAATATTCACACAGTGAAGAAAACGCTCGGTTCCACACACCCGCCACACACTACTGCCAGGAAAATAGCTGGAAATAGGGGTATACATAATATGTCTGCAGTGTAATACTGACGCCACGTGGATCCCAAACATAATAGCACATTACACGTGAAATGTACATGAACACAAAATTTTTATAAGACGGACATGAGATAAATTCACTGTTATTTAGAGATTACACATTTCTTGTGTTTTCCCAAATTCTTTAAATGAAACCTTTACATTGTACAAAATGATTTTTTTTAAAAACCAATAGAGACTTTTTTTTGTGTAGATGTCTGCCACTTAAATAAAAGAAGCACACTAAAATACCATAGCAGACCACAATTAACCTGTTTTTTTCAGACTGGACGTGACGCAATCAAAAACTACGGGAGGATAGAAGACAGCACTTCAAACCAAACCATAAAACCACAGCAACTACTACTACTACTCTTAATATAATAATTATTAATTAATCAATTAAAGCTTTATTATGATAACGTATACTGACATAGGTGCCAGACTCGTTTTTAAACTTAAACTGCAGAAACACAATTTATTACAAAATCAATGATCAAATCTAATCTTTGATGTAACGATACTTCACACAGAAACATACAGATAAGGCAGAAGTAAACGCAGAGAGGTTCGTTTAAATCGTATTCCTTAACAAAAAAAACCCGACACAGAAATAAACTTGAAACCATAACAAAAACTTAACGGAACTAGAAATATAACCTGGCGAAACTCTTAGCATAGTACATTTAATGTTTTAATGTCGCGCGCTGAAACTCAACCTAAATAACCCAGTCAATCAGGCGCCGAACTGCAACCAGCTGCTGTTGATTGGTTCATGTGACTGCCCCGTAAACAAGAACAGTCACATGTTGCCGCTGGTTGCCATGTTCGTTGAATCCCCCAAGTTGCCAAAGTTTCAGTGTTCCTGACATTTTGACATCCCATTTACATGAAAATGTTACAATATTAAGTAATACATGTTATATATATACAAAAATTCGAATGTTTAAAAAAATATAAAAACACAGCTAAATATAAAACCCTTACTGTTATTTAGTCAGCTCTTACCTCTCCAGAAGATATTCTCCTCCGATCCTGTACCACTAAAGTATTTCCATTACTGCCTGGAGCTAGAGTAGGACCGATACTTGTTCTTGGTCCAACTAACATGTAGCGTTTATCTCCAGATCTGTATTGGATGCTGTGACACAATGTCCCATCATAGTTTGTATCTTGTAAATATTTGGAGGAATAGTCTGCAGATTTAGAACATTGCATTACAATCAGCACGATGATACTAAATAGAAAAAGAAATGAAACCACACCCAGGACGATTACCAAATAAAAAGTAGCTTGATTTTCTTGTGCATTTGCAACTGAACTTTTGATATCAGAAGCCGCAAACGCTTCTTTGGGTTCGACAAGTTTAATAATCACAGTAGTTGTTGCTGAAAAGGAAATGTTTCCATTATCTTTGACCAGTATGACCAGTTTATGTTCAGACTCATCTGTCTCTGTGAATGAACGAAGAGTCCTTATTTGTCCTGTATAACGGTCCAATCCAAAGAGACTGTGGTCACTCACTTCCTGCAGTGAAAATAATAACCAGCCGTTATATCCTATATCCGCATCGTAGGCTCTGACTTTAGTCACCAAATGTCCTGCGTTTACATTGCGGGGAATTTCTTCGACACCTTCCGAACCATTAGCGCTGACTGGATATAAGATCACTGGAACATTATCGTTCTGGTCCAGAATAAACACGTTCACTGTGACATTGGTGCTTAGTGCTGGAGTTCCAGAATCTGTAGCTAGAATGTGGAATTGAAACATTTTCTGTAACTCAAAATCGAAGCTTCTCAGCGCAAAAACTGCACCAATCTCTTCATTAATGTTAATTAATGATGTCACACTTTTATCTGAATTCACATGGTCTAATGAGTATAATACTCTTGCATTTTCACCCTCATCTACATCAGCTGCGCTCACTGAGAAAACAGACATGCCAGGTTTATTGTTTTCTGATACATAGAAGGTGTACGGGCTTCGACTGAACACAGGGCTGTTGTCATTCACATCCAACACTTCAACCTGAATGACCTTTTTTGATGTCTGAGGAGGATTTCCCAAATCCGTAGCTGTTAAAGCAATATCATAAAATGACATTGTCTCTTTATCTAGATTTCCTTTAGTAACAAGAGAATAAAAAATTGTATCCGATGACTGTTTAAGTTCAAATGGAATGTTCTCGGGCAAAGAGCACACTACCTGTCCATTAACACCTGAATCTATGTCTGTCACTCCAATCAAAGCTACTACAGTACCTGGACGCGCGTCTTCGGAAATTTTCTCGGATAAGGACGTGACGTCTATTTCTGGTCGGTTGTCGTTAACGTCTTCCACTTTGACAAGCACGTTACACTGTGTAGACAGTGACACTGCTCCTTTATCAGCAGCCAAAATCTTCAGCTCGTAGAATTGTTTTTCTTCAAAATTCAGCCCACCTTTGACCCGCAATTCTCCTGTTTTGGTATGCAACTCAAATATGTCTGATGCTTCATTTCTGAACTTACTTCTTAATGAGTACTCGATTTGTCCATTTTCTCCTTCGTCCAAATCTGTCGCATTAATCTGCAGCAATAATGTGCCAGCGGGAGCGTCTTCTTTGACTCTTACTGTATATTTTTGTTTAGTACAATTTGGTGCGTTATCGTTAACGTCAGATACAAGCACATTAATAGTCAGAGTGCCTGTTTTTTGTGGCTTCCCCCCATCTAGCGCAGTTAATATTAACGTATGTCTTGCGCTACTTTCTCGGTCGAGAATCTTTTGTAGAACGAGGACAGGGACTTTTCCTCCCTCTCCAAAATCTTCTGTTTCTAAACGGAAAAACGGGTTCTGTGTCAGTTTATAGGATTGCAACGTATTAGTGCCGATATCTGGGTCGTGCGCCCCTTCTAACTGATACCGTGTTCCAGTCATTGCATTTTCAAGTGTCTCCAAATTGTAAACATTATCTATAAATGTAGGTGCATTATCATTCCCGTCTACAATCTCAACTGTTATTTGATGCATTTCTAGAGGATTCTCAATCACCACTTTAATGGTGATGAGACAGGGATTGCTCGTAGCGCACAGATCCTCTCTGTCGATCCTACGATTAACGAACAATGAGCCTTGTTTATGATTTACCTGAAACAAATCCTGCTTTGTCCCAGACACAATTCGCAGATTCCTTTCGGTCAGAGCAGACGAGTCCATGCCCAAATCTTTGGGTATATTTCCTAAAATAGTCCCAATCCTCGATTCTTCTTGCAGAGTATAACGTATGTGGGTTGAGACGACATCGGGAAGAAGAAGCAGACACACATAATGGAGGACAAAATGTCCGAGTATGCAGCCTGCTCTTAAATATTCCCGTCCCATATCGTAATACGCGTGGATGAGTTACAGAATAATTTTTTTTGCTTCCTAAAAGAAGATTTCCATCATGAACGGGATCCGCTCTTTGTTATCTCCTTTCGTTGTGGTGATAAGGGTGGTATGCGCTGTCATTAGTATCTTCGTATAGCGCCACAGTAAGACTCAGTGTATAACTGCAGTCTCCTTGTACTCATACCAAAAAAAACAATAATTATTTAAATTGTGGCAACAGATTATTGTTATCATATACGTTGTTATTTGCAAAAAATTAATCTAAAATTGCTTAAAGTCCAAACTATTAAATTATTATGTACAAAACAACAAAAATAATAGTAATTATAATGTTGCTTTATTGGTTTATTAACGTCATCTTCAATATTGATAGCTATAATGACGACAGGAACAATATTATATTCATACACAAGTTTCACATCTTATACTCAAGTCATATGCACACACGCCAGTGACAAATTTATTATTTCCAATTTACTTAAAATTTGTCTTTGGACTGTGGAAAGAAACCGTAGTAAGCCCACGCAAAAATTACTTCCATCCGGAGATGGAACTTGGGTCCTCTTGCTGTGAGGCCACATCCACTGCGCCACCGTGCTGCCCTAATAATATCATCATCATCATCATCATCATCATCGTCATCATCATCATCCACACAAACATATGCCGTCACGAAAGATTAATCGAAAATTGGTTTAAAAATTCTACAAAATAACAGGACGAGGCAGAAGTAAACGCGGAGATAAATAAACAAAAACGCAACTGAAATAAACAAAAACGCAACCTAAATAACACAATCAGTGCGCTGAATTGCAACAAGCAGTTGCTGATTGGTTCATGTGACTGCTCCGTAAACAAGACTGCTTCGTTGAACCCCCCCCAGGTTGCCAGAGTTTCCAGGAGGCGTTTAACACGGGGTCCGCCAATTCATGTCAAAAAAAAAACAGCAATAGTAACTATAATAATAATATACTGTTCTTGTTCATTTACTTAGTCTTATTGTTATTAATGAATAAATATATATATAATTTTTAGTTGTTATATATTTGTTTCATTTTTAAGCATAGATTTTTAAGTAGATAAATACAACCAGTTAAAACATCAATACACTAATGTATTCATTTAAATATATTTTATTTCCATTTATAAACGTGATTAATTATTGGTGAAAAATAAATAATGTTATAATTAATTAACCAATTATTTCATAAATATATTTACCAGAACCATTTAAAGAGCACCAGAAAGTTCTTTAAAGAAATAAATCTTCAATTTATATATAAATCCTGCAAACAGTGACACCGTGTGGTAGACATGGTAAACATGATTAATACCACGTGATTGTAAACACGTGACACAATACGCTCCACCCCAGTTTAACACATTACGTCATTCTGCTTGTACTCGGCAAAATGGCGGCGTTATAAAACACGGGCAAGTAACAGCGCAAGAACACAAGGGGGCATCTCGACGGATTCTCTCGCTCTCTCTCTCTCTCTCTCTCTCTCTCTCTCTTTCTCTCTCGCTCCTTAACTATGGAATTCTGCTTTACCAGTTAAAATAATTAGAATGTTGCAATAATGACCTCAGTATGCAGTTATAACATTTAATTTAATTATTTATTTATTTTTAATTTGCATGGGCATATTCATCCGCAAAGACACAAGCACACACACAAGCGCACAAAACCTGCACCTCTCTCTAGCTCTTATTTCTGTTACCATGGTAACGATTCTTCAGCGCGCAAGGTCGCTGTCTGTGGTGCTGAACATTACCAAGGGTGGGTAATGGGGGCAGACGGAATATACATTACAACCCTATTATTTTTGGGTTGCTGTAAAATAAATATTTTATTAGAAATAATATTTCATTAGACACGACTTCACTCTATTGATTTATTGTTATTCTTTTCATTATAATTTATCTGACCATTAAAATATGCTGTTGCATAGAAACCAACAGTCAGCACAATTTCGGCATTGTCACTCCTGCATGAAGAAGAACTGGGGGATGTGAGCCTCTTATGACATTAGTAAAATGTAAAACAGCATGCTGGGGTTATTTGAGAACAGAAAGGCGGGGTGAAGATGGGAGGAGAGATAGCAGGGGTGTTGGCTGTGATGAAAATAAAAACTGTGTGTGTCTATATGTGTGTGTGCTTTCTACTGCAGCTTATAGTATTGCTGCAGTCTGTCTCCAACACGATGGTGTTGTGATCAATTTAAGCTATTAAAAAGAAAATGATGATATTCTCCATTATAGTTTAATACATACATCAATGCTAATGTATCAATCCAAATCAAATCAACATCCTTTCAAGAAATTTATTTACATTTTTGCCATCACAGGAAACAATATGCAATACATTTAATAGCACCCCATCATGTTCATATAAACGAAGCTTACAAGATACATGTGCATTTGCTAATGTGCATAATACAAGTAATAAAAAAATGAAAAGTTAATCTGTAGTGCGTCAGCTTAATGTGATTTTTTAAGGATTTGTAATTTTAAACATTCAACCATCATATACACATACATGCAAAATACAGATGTTGTTTATGTGATCAGATGTATCAATACCATTACTCTTCAGTTATTTTATTAATAAAACACAATACTACAGAAACACATACAGTTTGTGTTAATTCCAACTAGATACAGTTTAAACAGAAGGTTTATTTTGTTCCTGTACTGCTTGCATTTGTTCAGGTGTAATTATATATAAATATTATTTTCTAATACAATGCAACATGACAATGTTTTTGTATTTTTAGTTTTTCATAAAAATGAATATTCTACATGTTTATTTGGTTTAATTTAATATACACACAGACTTAAAGCTGAACACAGATGAAAACATTTCAGATGAAAGTCCTCTTAGGCGGAAAGTGCTAGCGTTTAAATGTGTTTATACAAATGAGATCTGATTCCAACTACCATATTGCACTATTGTATGTAGCTTCAGTTGCAACCCTTCATTCAAAAATATTGAATTGCCTGTTTGTGTGACTTTTAACATGCTTTCATACTGGTATATACTCAGAATGTGTTTGTCCTATATGCGGATGACATCAGCGCCTTGTACATATTTTAGAATAAATGTTCATACTGATATTTAAAAAAAAATACATAAAATCACAACTGTAACGTAGGAAACTGTTGCAGTGAGTATTACAGGTTAATTCACAATCACCTAAATATTGCAGCAACAATGTAACATTTTAACCAACATTTATTTAAACTTTATTTTTATTAACCAAAACATCATACAAACAAACAGGAGACCATTAATATCTAACTGTTTTTTTTTTGTTCTTTATGCAGTGATATTTCAGTCATAGTAAAATCTATACAGGTATTTTAAAAGGTCATGTTCATAATAGTCACAAAAAATGCAAGATCTGTATGACAGCAAAGATTGATGTTCTACTGTAATTTGTCTAATATGTATTTATTTACAGTAAATGTGTTCTACATTTATGTTTATAACAAATGTAATATGAAGCTGATATACTGACGTGTATATTTTAAGTTTTATTTATGTAGATTCCAATCAGCGTTCTAAATAAACTAGTATACTTCCGGAAAAAAAACATTAAAGCATCAATAATTGCAATACAGTTACTTGTAACACTTGTCTCTTTAACCCTACACGTATTCATAACTCACAGTAAGAAGCACAAATAATACATTTTCAAAATCTTAAAAACAATAGAATAAGTTTTAATAAGTGTTTTGACTTTGCTCATTTTATCTTTCCAGATTTTGATTTTTAGAGACAGATTAATAGTGATTGGACTATTAATAAAAAAGATTAATTCAGATTCCTATCACATTTTCCATATTTCTTTGTGCTTCTTGTTATTAAGCTTCATTATGTGTGTATTTTAAGCTTCTACCCAGCTCAAGTTAAAGATTACATATGTGAAAGTATGAAAATCTAGAAAGGCTGGAACCTGGCATGACAAGAATTAAAGCAACATAGAATTAAAGAAATTTTCATTAAGCTTCATTTAAGTTCATAATGTGATGCAGATAAAAAGCCAAGAGGAAGTTATTCTGGAGTGAGCAGACAGAATCCAAGTAGAGATGCGTGTTCTAAATCAAAATAGAGTTGGGCATGAATTTCCCGCTTCAGGTTAGGTTTTTCTCAGCATCCATCAGGCAAGAGGACATGGATTAAGGCCTTAAGAGGAACTGCTACTGGTGGTGGTGGAGGCCTACAAACAAGAACACATCAGTTAGGGACAGACGTTGTACCAGCTAAATTTCTGTCATAGATTAATATATAAAACCATCTCATGCAGTCTGCACCTGTCAAACAATCAAACAGTGGGCAAAAAATAGAGCCTATTTGTTTTCTTGCACAGTTATAGGCATTTATACAAACAAAATAGTCATGCATTATTATGATATAAAACTAAAAGCTGGGTCGTAAAATAGGCAATGTTTATTAATTTTATGCATCATCATTATTATTATTATTATTATTATTATTAATGTTATTATTATTATTATTATGTTTTACTAAATTGAGATTTTATATTGTTTAACAATATAAATAAATGTTTTT
>JAOUQT010000009.1:2696715-2708369 GCA_025769995.1 Xyliphius kryptos | reverse complement strand
ATACTATTTACAGTATATCTATATCTAGCTATCTATCTATCTATCTATATATCTATCTATATATATATATATATATATATATATATATATATATATGCCTTGTCAATTTCACTGTATATCTAAAGCATACAGGAAAATCGAAATATCGTTTCTCTCTCTTCATAAATAAAAAATTAACAAGCTGTGTTTAAAAGTTCAATTGTTGGATTAAATATTTTTAACACACTTTTTTTTTTTTTTTTTTTTTTTTTAAATATTTAGGGTTTAGAACTTACACATTACATTTAATCATTTAGCAGACATTTTTTTTCCAAAGTGACTTACAAATGAGAGAACTTTATTGCAAAAATGCCTGTTGGTGAGCAAATGTTCCCCAGTACTTTTGCTACAGCATTGTATTAATCAATGACCTTGTACACTGATAAATTCTTGTCTTACAGTCCCAGTTCTGCTGATTTTGTTTTATTGACCTTCCTAATCTTTCATCATCGGCACACCTGCATTCAGGAGGCTTTATAAACACAAAGGAAAGATCATCCAGCAGCAATGTCCCAACATCTGCCTTAACACTACACATGTACGCGCTACGGATTAAAACAATAAAGATTCATATACCTGCACTTGATATCAAAGTAAACGAGGTTTTATACAGAGCCTCAGAAATAAAGTAATGCGTTATTTAAGGCTAATAAAATACATATTCCAGCCATCTATGTCAAAGAAATGTTAAACACATTTCTGTATAAATGGGCAAAATCTTATTGGAATGGAAATATGGGTTTGAATCAGATGTGATAAAAGCTCATGAATGTGCAATAGTTCAGTGTCTCAATAATGTACCATCAAAATCAAATGAACTACAACAACTTTAGTATTTTTTTTTTTTATAAAACACTGGTTGGTCCTACAAACTGTTACTTATGTCAAAGTAAGAGTGTAAATATAGGTTTTCAAATGTGCTGATTTACATACTAGGATAGAAAAATGATCAGGTATAAAGATACTACAGTGTAAATGTACTTATGTTCTTTCATTTAAAGACAGGCATCTGCTAAATGACAAAATGTAAATGTAATGTATTTCACTATGGACTATCCTAAGATCACAGTTATTCATTCCCCCATTATCTTGGGGGGGGGGGCATCCAGGAGAAGGGCGCTTGTGGATAGGGTGCTAATCCATCGCTAGGCACACTCACTCATACAGCCACAAACACACAGTAAATGGGGGCAATTTAGAGGATTGAATTAACCTTAAATGTAACCAGAGAACCTGGAGAAAACCCATGCGGACACGGAGAGAACATTGGGATTCGAACTGCGAATCCCCAGCGCTGAGAGGCGAACGTGCTAGCCACTAAGCCACCGTGCTGCCCTTAGTTATTATTATCAATTTACAGTAAAAGCAGTAAATGATAAAGAACATACAGTTTCACTGACCTGCAGAGGATTGCACATCACCAGCATCATCTGGATACACCTGCAAATAGGAAGAAAAAAAACAGGTTAAATACCTGACTGTTATTCTAATTTAGGTTTCCTGACCATAAAGCATTGTCAGGAATCGATTAGATTTTTAAAATCTGAACCATTGACTAAAAATAGAAATGCTATTCTCTTCCAACATGGGTGGGCTCCTGACAATCCTATTATTTTTTTAATACCAGTGATGATGCACTTCAATGACATAAATCCACTGCACATATGTCAAACAATTCAACTGAATATCTCTGACTCCAGAGGATGAAGACTATGATAATTTCAAGAAAAAGGCCCCACTGACTTTTTCAGTAGCCATATTCTTTGCACAACAAAGCTTTGGGGAGTTTACAGCACCCTCTACCCTCCTTGTAGTCATTCTACCACTTGGCTGGATCGTAATAGGACTGCAAAGTTATACACAAACAACAAGCTCACAGTTCGGTTTCTACCTCCCGGAGAGCCGAACGCTGATTCTTTCAGGATGTTAAATGTGTGATAATCTCCCTATTTATCTCTTCTACCCAAGAGGTGGGTGGGAGGAAAGGGAGTGTGCTGTGAGTTTGGATGGAGCCCTGCACTTTCTGCCTGCCATCTTTAATCTCCTCACTTTGGGAGAGGAAAAAGTTGACATTTGAAGAATTGCTCACATTCGTTGGAAACTTGGAGTCCGGCTTGTGAGCGAAGCATTTGTGCCGCATTAAGAGCGAATTGACTAACACTTAGAGAGGGTGAGCACTCGAACCGAGATCTTGCCAGCAGCGCCTCAACGCGATCTAGCAAAGCTACGGCAGTGCGTTCAGGCTTCGTTCAGGGGTGTGCGATCCAGATAGCTTTGTGTGAAACATCTGAATTTTTGACAACAGGCTTTGGAGGAACTCTTGGCCTTAGTCCAACACTTCTCTGAAACAGATGTCAGAAGCGTAGTTAAAAGTGTATGAAAGCAGGCAGACTGGAAACATATTTGAAGCAGAACAAGAGAAGTAGCGTGACTGGTATTTGTCATAAAAATCTCACATAAACATGAGAAATGTAGACCAGAGGACCTTTTAAAAGCCAGTGTGTCAATGTTTAGGACATGTGACGGTGATGATTCAATGCTCACAGGACAATATAGCTAGGTGAACTATCAGAGAAATTGTGCAAGGTAATGTGTGCAAGAAAACGTTTTGAAAAAATATGCAACCTTGTTAATGTTAGCCTGTAGTTCATGCAGCTGGGATACAGTGAATAAATGCCAGTGGGCTTGAACCTAGTCTTCAGGATTCTAATACCACTTTGGCTTTTTATCATTTCCCTTCTGTAAAACTGTGTTTAATGAAACGCATCCTAAGCCAAGCAAACTACTTGGTGGATGGTACACAGCACAGTAAAGTTCAATTATTGTAAAGTGTGTACTGCCATATTAACTTCTTTGTATCTACTATTTGCAGGAATTTATGATCCTACATCAGTATGGCACAGCAGAGCTTAGAACAACATTATTCTAAACAGGGCATGGTAGCTCAGTGCATGGGGAGTTGGATTATTGTTGGGTTAAAGGTGAGGTCTATATGGTGGCACCATGGTTTAGTGGATAGCACCTACGATTCATAAACCACTGTAAAGCTTATTTGAGACAATGTACTGTTGTAGTTCATTGGCTCAAATCAGCTTCACGGTGTTTTATCATCTTTAAGTTTAAGAGTTTCTCCAAAAACTATTGTCAAAAACTCAGATGTTTCACACAAAGCTATCTGGATCACACACCTCTGAACGAAACCTGAACGCACTGTCGTAGCTTTGCTAGATCACGCTGAGGCACTGCTCAGGGTCAAGTGCTCACCCTCTCTAAGTGTTAGTCAATTCACACACACACACACACATATATGGGTGCGAACCTTTACTTGAAGGTTTTTCAAAGCACATTAAGAGGTTCTTCAAGGATATTGTAGTGTTAACACTGTAGACCTGTCCATGTTGTTTTTCCCTTTCGCTCCTACCCAGGCATCGACTGATCGTTGATGTAATAGGGCACCAGGCAGATAAATCCAGGATGTTAGTTTAGCTGTTCTATTACATCTTAAACTGCTTCAATTTGTGGCTGAATTTTGACTCCACAGCAATATTAATGACATTTCTGCGATAAGCCGGCGGTATGTGACTTATTCCGAATGATTCAACTGGACCCAATTACTTGTTTACGTATAAAACATTCGCACCTCATTATATTACATCATTTCCACTGAGTCAGGCGAAAACATGAGGAGGTAATCCAGAATGAGCAGAATGGAGGAGATCTGAAAGGAACTCAATGAGTGTTTCTCATCTTGTCGCATTTAAATCCTTTTCCCGCTCTCTCCCTTTCCTTTCTGTCTGGGGTTAGAAGAATGGTAAAACTCCCCCATGTTGTCCCAGCCGCGAAGAGATATGAGAACCAGAAACAAAAAGAGAGAAAAAAAAAAATAAGAGAGAGGGAGGAACAGTTTCAGCAGCTGGCAGCTTCAGAAAAGCAGGCACACAGATGCTCTACACCTCGTCTCCCATATGTAGAAGTGTGATGAAGGATATTAGACATGTCACTTCTTTTCCTTTATAGATTTTCCACAAACGATACATACAACCAGTTACATCACCCATATTCTATTTTACTCAATCACTTCACACAAAACACTGTCCTGCAAAAATAGATCTTTATCCCACTAAACATGAATTTAGGTTTTCTTAAACAAGAGTATGTTTGATATGAAAGTGACACGCAGCAGCTGTTTTTATGATATAGGTTGTAACAATTTACTGATTTTATCATCTGTACAAAAAAGGATTCAGTGGTATGATGTTTATTACTTGTACTGTACCCGGAGGTAGATTTATTTACTGTTTGGGAACATACATGTACTCCAAAACAGTTTTCCATGTAACTATTTATACTTTTCAGTCCTAATAGTCACCTTGAGGTTTAGTAATTAGCTCTGGGTAAGGAATTAATGTCAACTGGGACATGAAAGGCAAAAAAAGACTTTAGGTTTGTCAATTATGTGAACAAGACAGACCCTGTTAGGCAGAAAACAAAAGCTTAGACACTTTCTAATCGGTCTAATTCAGATTTTATCCAAAGCGACTTACAAGTAGCCCAACTTGATCGTTGGGGTAAGAACACAGGGTTGTAAAAGAACCCTGGAGCAATGAGGGTTTGCTCAAGGACCCATATTGGTAACTTTAGAGCACCTGGGATTTGATCCCACAACCATCTGATTGCTAGCTCAACAACCGAGCCACTGAGCTACCACACCACACTTTGTAAAAACCAAACATTTGACATATCACCAGCATTTATATTGTAATTTTTTAATTCACTGGTAACTTTGGGAAATAACGCATGCAAAAAATGGTTGGGCCGCAGGCTAAATAAGACTGAAGGGGGTTATACTTACACCATTTGGGAAGGATGCACCATTAGCAGACTAACAGGCGAAGTCACATTCGACAAAGTCGTAGACTTTGCAAACAAGAATGGATCACTCTTAATTACTTTGTGCCAAAGTGAAATAGATGTATGTCAGTTCAAAGGCAAACTTTCCCAGAGCAAGCCAGCAAAAGATTTTGGTCTTTCGACATCTACAATTAATAGTGATTAATAAAGAAATCAGGGAAAATCTCAGTGTAAAGCCTTCTGAATGTGTTTAATCATGCATTAAACAAGTATTGTTTAAGAAACTTTCATGCTTCTATGATGGATAGGGGTGCCAAACCAGCAAGTGTGAGGTCATAAGCAATGTGTTGGTGCCCATTGGTGATCAAAAAAAATGTGAAGGGACCATTGACGTATTGAATTGTATTTAAAAAAAGCATGTGCTGTCAATCTGTCTGTATCAGCAGAGGTCATTCTGCATGAGTTACACCAGTGTGACATCATAGGAGTGCCTATAGTCCATATCTATGTTGCAGCATGTAGAGGAGCTCTGAGAATAGCAACCCATCCATCCATCATCTTCCGCTTATTCCTCTACTAGGGTCGTGATGGGGTTCCCCGTGC
The DNA here is from genome assembly GCA_025769995.1 of Xyliphius kryptos. Classification (NCBI taxonomy): domain Eukaryota; kingdom Metazoa; phylum Chordata; class Actinopteri; order Siluriformes; family Aspredinidae; genus Xyliphius; species Xyliphius kryptos. Next base: position 2,702,876 of record JAOUQT010000009.1, on the reverse strand, counting down.
CCATTCAGGGGAGAACATCTCGGGCGCTGGGTAGATACACCCAGGACAAGGTGCCAATCTATCGCTAGGCGCACACACACTCACACATCCACACACTATACAGGGCAATTTAGAGCATTCAATTTACCTGGAATCCCTGTCTTTGGACTGTGGGAGAAAACCTGGAGAACCCAGAGGAAAAAAACAACGTGCACACGGGGAGAACATGGAAACTCCACCCAGATGAACCGAGAAGCCCCAGCTTTGAGAGACGAACGTGCTGACCAATAAGCCACCATGGCGCCCACAAAAGCAACCACTGATTCTTGATCTAAAGACTTGGATGAACCATGAACAGTCAAGAAATTTTTCCAGGTCCCTTTATAATAAAACACTTGAATGGTTGAAGTTGAACGGTTACAACTTAACCATTAATCACTCTTAGGGTGTGAAACATTTCAATTATGCATACATTGAATAAAAAATGAGAGTCATTGGAATGATCATCTTGATACAGATAACTACTTAATTAATGTTTGTTCATGAATCTGTAAATGCTCACTCTGATCAGGAACTGGAATGGTGTATAAAGCTAAAGTTATTTCTTTACAGGAACTAAAAACATTCCTTAGTGACTCTTGTTATCATTCTCTGTCTGTCTGGCTGACTTTGCCAGTACAAAAATAGTATGTTAGGACTCCCCGTCTGGAGGAGAGTGAAAGAAAAAGAGGGAGAAGCAGCTCTTTGGATACACAGCCTCATTGGGAAGAGGAAGTCAAAGTGGGAGAGTCATGAGAGAAGGAGACAAATGCTTTAGAAGTTTGAATGGTGCTGCTGGAAAATCATCCCAATGAAATGACCGCGTCTTTTTTTTTTCCATTCCCCATCTGATTTATTCTGTCCTCCTGCTGTCCCATGCTGACCCAATGTGTGTTTGCAATCTGACGTTCTTGGGAATACATTCATATGCCATGCATAACTGCAAACTGCTAATGGGCTTGAACAGCACTGGCTGGATGTCTGTATATCTTACAGACGATCATCCTTTTTTGCTGGGTGGTCGTCCTTTTTATTTGCCGCCGGCCGCTCTACCCCAGCAAAAATGGTCTAGAACGAGCACCTTGTCGCCATATAAGGCGCACACAGTGGCTTTATATCCCAACAGGCGGATTCAATATGTGTGCACACAGGGAATGCACAAGCAAGGGGTCAGTGAGTGGTATTTGCTGGCAGACTAATTCTCTGTCTGTGATTTAAGCGCACCTGTGTGTGCCGACTCTGCACCTGTGGATATTGGCTACATGAACAGTGGAGCGTCTTGGCCAGATGCTTAAAGACACGGCCTCCATCTGCTGACCATTTCCACACCTGTGGAAAGTAATGTGGTGATTTACAGTACTAACTTCACACCTGCACATACAGGTCATGAATCAGCCTTTGCTCTCCATGCATTCTGCTCATGCATTGACTCGTGCTGTCTGGTCAACTATTGCTTCCTTCTGTCGTGTACGGGGAGCAAATTCATTGCTAATAATTTAATATATAGCCAGACCATGTCTGTGAACAAGATGTTTGCACTGTCTGCCAAGCCAAGTAATAACATGGCCACTAAAAAGACTGGCTAGCAGGTGTCCGTTAATAAATACAGACTAAATATCTGTTTAATGTCAAAAAGTCAATCTATCCACTACTGTAAATCCTTAACAGACAAAAATCTGCTTATTTAACATTTACATAGTCTGAAATAAAATAGGCATTACATAACGTTGAGTAATGGAAAACATCTGCAATGCCGAATTTTTAGTGCCTGATAACTGGCCAAAGTGCATCCAACAGCAGATGTTTTGTTCATAGTTATAAATGTTCTTGTTAATTAAAATTATTGTTAGTTATTTGTCAGCCTAGGAGCGGTGTATGTATGTTTTTTAGACATACCAAATACACTTTTATCCAATTAGTTGGATAATAAAATGATCAGCATCATCACCTAGTGCTTCTTTGGTTATTAATGTTTTTTGCCACTTAATTTTGCACCGGGGCGGCACGGTGGCTTAGTGGTTAGTCTCTCAGCGCTGGGGAGTTCCCGATCTGGGTGGAGTTTCCATGTTCCCCGTATACGCGTGGGTTTCCTCCGGGTTCTCCGGTTTCATCCCACAGTCCAAAAAACATGAATTTAATAGCTTAAATCAAATGCTCTAAATTGCCCCTATTGTCCGGGTGTGTGAGTGAGTGTGAACCCACCTTCCTGGGTGTATTTGCCCAGCGCCCGAGACGTTCTTCCCTGGATGTGAACAGGAAACCACAACCCTGGTAGAGGACTAAGCTGAGGATAATGAATGAATTTTTTTCGCTGTGAATATCAGCCAATTGTTGTTTTAATGTTTATTAAAGACAGGTTTTTTTAAAAGCACATTTCGATCAGTTTAGTAATCAACAGTTTATTTGCTCTGTAAGTAACAATACTTTTTAGGTTTAAATAAAGAAAAATTGTATTGTAGTACATTTAAATTAAACTGTTTGCTTTTGACTTAGATTTTTTTTTTTTAGTTTTGAGAAAATTACATATAAATTTTATACTGGAAGTTATTTGACTGAAGTTGTCAGTACTTACTTTAAAAACTAAACTTTTTACCTATAGGGACATCTTATGTCACCTTTCCTTGATATGCTTCCAAACAGCTCCCACTTTGCTTTAGTAGTGGCTGAAGTAGCATTTAGTGCAAGTTTCTGTCTTGTATTAGTTACACAAATATCAATACCAACAACATACACTATATTGCCAAAGGTATTTGCTTACCTGCTTTGACTCACATATGATCTTAAGTGACATCTTATTCCTAATCCACAGGGTTCAATTTGACATCATCCACCCTTTACAGCTAGAACAACTTTAACTAATCTGGGAAGGCTGTCCACAAGGTTTAGGAATGTATTTAAGGGAATTTCTGACCATTCTTCCAGAAGCCCATTTGTGAGGTCACACCATGATGCTGGACGAAAAGACCTAGCTCTTAATCTCCGCTCTAATTCATCCCAAAGATGTCAGGACTCTGTGACGGCCAGTCAAGTTCATCCACAGCAGACTCTGTCCTCCATGTCTTTATGGACCTTGCTTTGTGCTCTAGTGCACAGTCATGCTGGAAGAGGAAGGGGCCGGCTCCAAACTGTTCCCACAAAGTTGGGAGCATGGAATTGTTCAAAATGTCTTGGTATGCTGAAGCATTTAGAGCTCAAATCACTGGAACTAAGGGGCCAAGTCCAGCTCCTGAAAAACAACTCCACACCATAATTCCCCCCCTCCACCAAACTTTACACTTGGCACAATGCTGTCAGAAAAGCACCGTCCTCCTGGCAACCGCCAAACCCAAACTCTTCTATCAGATTGCCTGATGGTGAAGCGTGATTCGTGCCACTAAAGAAAGCCTGTAGACTGCTCTAGAGTCCAGTGCCAGCATGCTTTACACCATTGCATCCGACGCTTTGCATTGCACTTGGCCATGTGCTTGGATGTGCGCTTGGATGCAGCTGCTCGACCATGGAAACCCATTCCATAAAGCTTTCTGCGCACTGTTCCTGATCTAATCTGAAGGCCACATGAAGTTTGGAGTTCTGTAGTGATTGCAGAAAGATGGCAACCTCTTTGCACTATGCACGTCAGCATCCTCTGACCCCCATCCATCAGTTTACATGTCCTACCACTGTGGAATATTTAGGAGCAAGGAAATTTCACAACTAGTTTTGTTGCACAGGCATCATTTTACAGTTCCACGCTGAAAGTCATCCCATTCTTTTACAAATGTTTGTAAAAAAAAAAAAAAAAAACTCCTGCAGTGATGTCTACATGCCTAGGTGCTTGAATTTATACACGTGGTCATAAAAGTGATTGGAACACCTGATTATAAAAATTTGGATGGGTGAGCCAATACCATTTGGCAATATAGTGTAAATCAGTCAAATACCAAACGAGTGTTCAGTGCGGACATTAATACCAATAGTAAATTACCAGCATTATCTTTGTTGTAAAGAATTGTTCACAATAACAATGAAACTCCAGCGATGAGCTCCAACAACCACTGACTGCATCAAGGACATGGTTTGGGAAAGATTTGGCTTTTGAGTTTGAGGAGTGCATTTGAAGCCACTGATGCAACTACAGCATCAATTAAGGTGGTGGAAGGTGTTGTGCTCGTGTTGTTTGTAATGTTTCACATGCGGCTTTACTATAAAAGCAGATGTTATAAATCGTGGCTGCAGTTCAATTGTTTTTTTGTTATGTGCATTCTTGCATGTTATAGCAATTTTTATAAGTATCGCTTAAAGACTTCTGAGACCTGGCTGCTCACTGTGATGTATGCAGGCTTCGTCTACCTGCCAGCACTGGCAGTGCAGGTGAAAATGGCTGTGAGCGCTAAAAGAATTCTCAGCTGTTCAAACAAGACTGTTACGCTGAGAAAGCTTAAAAATAAAAAGAGGGAGAGAAAAGAAAACTCTTTTGACTTCGGATTCCCTCTATCCCTCCCAAACCGCATCGACCCTGCAGCAAGTCGGTGTTGAGAGTGAGAGAGTGAGAAAAGGGGCAAAAGAGGAGAGACGAGAGGAAAGGGAGGAGGGAAGGAAAGAAAGAAAGAGTAGCTGCCTGGGAGCTCTTACTTTACAGCATTGTGTGGTCAGAAGCCAAGACAAGCAAGACCATGTGACATCATCAGATCTGAGACAGGATTTGTCCTAAAGGCGTTCGTGTGTGGAAGCAGGCGAGTTCGATGAGGTGGAGTTCCATAGCGAATCTACACCTTCAGCACTAGTCTGTGTTCAGCCTTCAACAGAGTTTCCACTTTTCCACGCCTCGCTCAAATTCCGCCTGCTTGGGTCGAAGCGGTATGGCAGACACACAAACCAGCTAATCAGCTTGCAATGTAGTGTTACAGCCACATTACACACTGCACCTTTTACATCTGTGAGGCAGCGACCTGAGCCAAGGGCCTGAAGGAAGCAGTTGGCTCTCAGGACTGCACGCGCAAGACTTTAGAGTGATGAAATACAAGCGTTCGATTGACAGAGATGGATCCTATTGCACCTTTCTCAGTCTCAGCAGAATAGAATTCGAGTTCTGCACATGTGGTAAGGTTTAGTGGTTATGGTTTAGATGAGAAACACAAACACTGCATATTGCCTTTCGCAGACTCGTGCCATAAAAAGATGCACACGTGCATAATCATAAAAAGCAAACATCCAGCTTAATCCTGATCCAACACGTTAACCTCTTTTAAATCTGATACCTCAGGTAATAGACCTCTGACAGCATTAAGCTCAAATACACCTTAGAAAGCTTTATTTCAGCCGCTCGGTGAGTCACTTTTAAAATCCACAATTAGATCTAAGCAGCATTTTGAGTAGATCATCTGTATGGAATGTGGTTTTTCATAACTACGCTCTGCCCCTAAAATGCCTTTTCCCATCATTGGGTTGGACAGATTTTTTTTGGGGGGGTTGACACAGACAGTGCAAGTCAGAGAAAGTGAAAATGGACATCCTGTCAGCAGCTTTGCAAAAACAACGTTTGACTTTTCGGAGAAAGGAAACAACTGTGAGAAAACGAGAAAAAAAAATACATTACAAGCACTCAAAAAGACATTTGTAGAGTTTATTTTCTTGGTATAACCCACCCTTACCAAAGCGCATGTCTGGCTGATATATGTGACCATGGCAACCCAGGTGGAGTGATGTCATATGATGATTTTATACTAAAGACTTTGTAATTTGCAGGAAATAAAGTGTGTAACCAACTCGTTATCCTATATTTTCAGCAGAGAGATTTTAGGCACTGTGCCTGAAGGGTACGTTAATGGAAGAACAGGGATGACTTACAAGACAGCCAGCGTAGAGAAGAAGGACCGCATCTCTCCCTGGGTCCAGCTGAGTCGCTCCGTCGCCTTGGAAAACCGAACAAACAAATGCCGAGTCAGCACCGTGCACAAGTTCACGTCTCAGCCGGTGTAACTCCGCTGAACGGGTGATGAGGTCAGAAGGTCAGCGGAGAGTCCCGCTGGCTGCAGGAGGTGCGCATAGCTTCCCCCTGCGATAGGAGGTGCGTGTGAGCGTGAGGAGCGCGCGACCAGCGTGCCACCGGGAGCGCCTGTAACGGCTGATGTTACTTGCGCGCTTGGTAACGGCTCGGGGGCGGT
>JAOUQT010000009.1:2673908-2696615 GCA_025769995.1 Xyliphius kryptos | reverse complement strand
TATATATGGCAACTTATATATATATCCAATGTTTCATATACATGGGGTGGCACCATGGCACATTGGACAGCACTGTCACCCTACAGCATGAAGGTCCTGGGTTTAATCCATGGGTGGAAAGGCCTGGGTTGTTTCTGTGTGAGAACAGTTGCATGCTCTTACCATGTCTACCTGGGTTTCCTCCCACAATCGAAAGACATGCATGCTATGTGAACTGCAGATATCAAAATTGCCCTGATTTGTGTAATATGTATGTAACCATTGATAATGAAATAACATTAAATAAATAAACAATACCAATCTACATCTAAATTTAAATCAAAATTTCTCTTAACACTTTAAACACAGTCAAGAAAATGCTGAGCCACATGCCATCGGTGCACTAATTATATACCCTTACAATATGTATATGAACAATTTAACTCCACAAGTCACTTTATTTATATTATATTCATGTTGCTTTTTTATTTTATAGGTATTTATATAGAAGCAGGGTCTACCAGGTTTTCTGGTATACATAACTTTAGGAGAACCCTGGAACTGTCCCTGTTTACCACTAGTTTTGAAATTGATGGGTTTATTCAAGAGAAGCATAATGTTAATTCCAGTCCATCTGGTGGATATACCCCAAATTAGAGCAGGGCACAAGCTGCATAGGTCTATCATCTAATAATACTTCTTAAGACTATGCTTGGTCTCAGCACCACCTTTTCATTTATTCAGTTCTGCCTTAGAAATAAACATAATTTAATGTTGCATGGGTGTCACTGATCATTTTAGATTCTGCAAGACATTTCATTTTCCTCGATGATAAATTAATCTATTTTATATTTTCAAAATAAATATATACATTACATTTAATAACATTCATTAAAAATATATAGAAAAGTATAGGATACTCTTTCAAGTCTATGTCTTGACTCTTTGTATTTAAATGTTATTTTTATCTGCATTTTATGTGACGCTTCTACACAAAATACTTTTCAGTCGGTGAATTAAAATGATTGAACTATATAAAACTATATTTCTAGTGCAACCAGAACTAATTACTTTCAGAAGTCATACAATGTTTGCAATTTAAGTGTCACATGCTCTGTCAGTATATACACACCTTTTATGGAGGGTCCCAGTGGCTGCACCACCATTAAGCAAGAGACAACACTAACCAAACTACACCTTCAAGACCAATTACATCTCCAAACTAGTCAGGGACAAAGTGGTTAACTAGTACATGTCAGGTTTGTGTTATAAATCAATACCCAAATTTCGGATGATTCCCTGGAGCACCATCAAATCCAATATCATAAATTATCATATCATAAAATGTAAAGAATATGTAAAGAACAACAACCTCACCAAAACTCTCAGGCAAGTAGGCCACTATTTAGAGAGGCAGCATAAAGGCCAAAGTTTACCCTTACGGACCTGCAGAGTTCCCAAGCAGAGACTGGAGTTTCTGTCCATACAACAACAATGAGCCATACACTCCATAGAGCTTGTCTTTATGGAAAAGTTGACATAAAATAACCTTTACTTACAGACAAAATTAGGCAGCCCCGTTTTAAATTTGCCAAAAGGCATGTGGGAGAATCTGCAAATGTATGGAGGTAGGTGAAGGTGTTTTGGTCACATGAGACCAAAATGTAACTTTTTGGACACCACTGAAAATGCTATGTCTGGCGATAAACGAACACATCTCACCAGCCGTACAGTGAAACATGGTGGTTGCAGCATTATGCTGTGAGGATGTCATTCAGCAGCAGGAACTGGAAAACTGGTCCAAGTTGAGGGGAAGATGGATGGTGCTAAATACAGGGATATTCATGAGCAAAACCTGTTTTGGTATGTCAGTTATTTGAGCCTGGGACTGAGATTCACTTTCCAATAGGCCAATGACCCAAAGCATACTGCTAAAGCAATGCTCGATTGGTTTAAGGAGAGAAGTGTAAATATATTGGAATTACCTAGTCAAAGCAAAGACCTTAATCTAATTGAGTATCTGTGGTCAGAATTGCTGCTCACCCACTGAAAGCATCTAACTTGAAGCTGCTAAAGAAGTTTTCCTTGAGGAATGGGCAATAATCCCAGTGGCAAACTCATAGTGACTTTTCCAAAGTTGCAGATGTTACTCTCCCAAAATGGGTCAATACAAAGTACTGACTGGTATTCTGACTAGTTTTCTGGTATATTGTCATATTTGTTGTTTTCTTCACCATAAAAAATACTTTTTGCCATGTTCTGTAAATGAAATGATGCAAACCCTCAAATAATCCATTTGCAATCCAGATTGTGTGGTAGAAAAACAAATAAAAATGCCAATAGGGTGAATACTTTCACAAGACGCTGTAAACAAAAGTCACAGTATACAATATGTACATATTGTGACTCTTCTGAAATTAGGCAAAAAATGCATTTCTAACAGTCCATAAAGCAATCATAAAGTTCAAGTACAAAAACATCTCTGGATTGCTATTAAAAATGATGTCACCACTCCACAGGGGTTTATGGTGGATGTCCTTAAGTAGACCTGTAGATCCAGCAGTACTGCATTAGTGGAACTCATTCTCTCACAGTCATATCCAGGCATTCATTACTTACATAATATGTCACCAAAGATGTTAACACTGGGATTCCGAGTCAATTACACTCTCTGTGCCGGGATAATCTCTTTGAATTTTGGCCGAGTTGTGGCCTCACAGCAATATTAATGATATTTTTAGAAAAGTGATAAGCCTAGAATTTATTGGAATTATTCAACTGGACCTGGTTTGATGTTTTACATCCTAAGACTTCACACCTCATTATTATGTCACTTCCATTCAGTCAGAAAAGAGTAGGAGGAAAAACATGAGGACGTGTCCCAAAAAATGTCAATAATGTAGAAGTTATGAAGAGAATTGCAGGAGTGGTTCTTATCTTGTCATTTTTATATCCTTTTTCATTGCTCTCCTTTACTCGTTTCCATATCTGGTTTAAGGGGAGTGTGAAGACCACCACAGTGTCCCAGAGATATGAGTGCACAAAACAGAACAAGGGAAAATAAAGACTGAGAAACAATTTCAGCAGCTGGCGGCTGCAGCAAAGCAGAGACAGATGCTGAACACACTCTCAGACTCCCATACATATAATTGTAATTAGGAACATGCACACACAAGTCACTTTTCATCACATGGGATGTTTTTCTCCACACACACTCACACACACACACACAAACACAACACACACACAGAATGTACATTTATAAGATTTATATATGCTGTAATTTATCCACAGCGTACAACTAACATTTTGACCCATATTACACTAAAGCAAATCCTGGTGATTATTCTTTAAGATCCCGGGTTTGATTTCCGGATGGGGCATGTGATTATATATGGGGCATGCTAGTATGCTAGTATGTAAACTCTTTTCTGTATGGAATTTGCATATTTTCCCCATGCAATAAGCTAATTGGTGTCTCTAAAGTGGGCATTATAGTCTTTGGTAAACTGACGTTTGGATGCTCGCCCACCCCCCAGGGAGTCCCTGGGAGTCCACATGTCTGTTTTACCTTCTGGGTCTCCCTTTTAGTTATGCTGCTCTAGCGAGTCTTGCCAGAGATTGTACTCTAACACACTTCACATTTCATAAACTATTATATTACAGTTATCATGCCTAATATTTTTTTTTCTGCCGTGCTACATGCTACTATTGAGAGAGTGCTCTTCTCTTATAACTGCCAGATACACCCTGATGGTTAACTTGCTGTGGGAGCTCGCATGACGCAGAATGACCAGTTCTGCTGAGACCATCCTATGGACTTACACACTCTTACCACTACACACACATTTATAAACTCTTTTTTTTTACAGACTGTTTAATTTGTTGGGTTGATTTGTAGAGTTGATCCTGCTCTCGTGCTCAGAGTTGCAGGGTGGGCACCGGCTTCACCGTGACCCTAGAACTAGATTAAGAGGGTATAGAATGAATAATAATTTATTTAAAATATTACAACTGCTGTTACAGACTGTTTTGTTGATCTTTAGAAATGCAAGGTTTATCCAATTAAATTGTCTAAACTAACTTTATTTACATTGACTGTGAATCTCTAATTTTTAGTAGAACAAATGACACACACACACACACACACTGCATAATGTATGTATGTCAACTTACTATATTAAATGATATTTTTTTCTCTCAACCATATCCTAGATCATTGAAGACCATAAGTACTTAATATTACAAATTCCAATATCATATTGTTAAACCCACCCGTTCCCAGAGTAGTAAGGTGTTGCGTGGACTGTATTTGCATACTGAAATATGATTGGCACTTAAATGATATGACAATAACACCTGCCTGGAATGTTCACTTTATCACATATACCCCAATTGACCCCAGTTCACATCTTTCTTACAGATTCAAATCTGTCCAAATATATTAATAACCTATAGTTTACTTAATCATGAGAAAGCTTTTTAAACATTATGTTTGACTCATAAGACTTCTATCCTGAAATAGAGACAGACAGAAAGAGCAATAGTAGGAGTTATTTGGATGTAAAGCCTCATTAGTAAGAGGAAGGCAAAGTTAGGGAGCATGAGAGACAGATGCCTCAAATGTTTGAATGGTACTGCTGGAAAATCATCTGAATTACATGACCTTGTCTTCTCATTTCTTTCCATAACCTCTCTGATTCATACTGTCCTCAAGCTGTCTCATACTGGCCCAATGTGTGTTTGTATTCCGTCTGTAGGAATTCCTTTATTGGCCATGCATAACTGCAAACTCCCAATGGGGTTGAACGGCAATGGTTATATACAGTATCTCTGTATATCTTACTGGCTATCATCCTTTTTTGCAGGGTGGTCGCCTCTATATTTCTCACTGGCTGTCCCTCCCCTGAATAATGATCTAGAACGAATGTCTTGGTTCATATATGTTGTGCATAGAAGCTGTATATCCGAACAGACTGGTTCAACATGTGTGCACACTGGGAATGCACCAGCTTGGGGTCAGTGCATATGGAGTGAGCATTGGTATGTGCTGGCAGGCTTACTGTGTGTCTGTGGTTTTTGTGCACCTGTGTGTGCTGACTGTGCACCTGTATTTCCAGACTACACGAGTAGTGGAGTGTGTCAGCCAGGTGCTTGAAGTCATTGCCTACATCTGCTGACCAGGTCTATAGTTGTGGAGTGGAAAGCAGCGCTACCAAACTCACACCTGAACATACAGGTCATAATCTGTGCTCTGTATGCATTCTAATATTGCATTGATCCATGCTGTCTGGTTAACTACTGCTTCCTTGTAGCACATGTAGTATTAAAGGCAGACACATTTACAGAAAAGTGCAGAACTAAGCAGTCAAGCTTATTTAGAAGCAATATGGCCATATATCCAGCTGAAAATACAGAAATGACAATCTTTCACAGACTGGCAGAAAGTTACATTCTGTCTATTTATATTTGTCGGTGTTGTAGTACCAGTGCAGTGCAATGCAAAGGCTTTACTTTATGTAGTTATCAGCTCTCAGTAATGTTTTTGGAAACTTTAATTGGTTTATGAAAACTACAAGATACATTAAATTCATACTGTAAGTCAGGCCCAATGCAGAGTGTCATGGCCATTATAAACCTCACTGCATTAAAATCAAGAGATGCTGAGTCAGCCTCTTTGCCTGTACCTGGGAACTCTGGGCACTAGGTAAGAACCAAACCCCAGACAGGGCACTAATCCATTGTAGGACACTCACACATACACAGTCAAACAAACATTTAGACACAAAGGGCCACTTTAAGAGACATTAATTCACCTAACATGCATGTATTTAGAATAGAGGAGGAAACGGGTCACTTGGATAAAGTGTGTGCTAACACAGGGAGACCACGCAAATTCCATACAGATATTTCCCAAGTCACTGCACCCAGGGATCGAACCTGAGTCATTTTTCTGTGAGGCAACAGCACTACCACAGCATCACCATGCCACCCACATGGCATACAACATTTTAAAAACATTGACAACCACAGACAACCAATATCAAGTTATGACTGAGTAAAGTCTTGGTCTGTCTAGTAGCCACATGATGATGTGAAGACCCTAAAGAAGCGAAAAAAGAAATTGGTATTCAGGCTTTTGAGAACAAGTGTCTCTGGAAAATAGTGGACAATGAGCAAGTCTACAAGATGTCCGGAACAGAAAAGGAGCTACTGAGCCATAACAAATTCTGCAATTTATGTTACTGTGGTCATGTGATGAGGCTACTACATGACAACATTGAAGGACATGTAATAACAGGACTTATAGAGGGAGTCTGACAAAATGAAAATCCAAGAATAACCTGGACAAACAATGTTACAATGTGGAATGGATTACCAGTGGTCAGACTACTACAAGAAATATGAGACAGAGGGCATTATAGAAAGCTAACTCATCCAAGCTGCCAGCCATCGCAAGGAAATGACAGGGTATGACATCACATAGCAGCCAAGCGCCTTCACATACAGCAGAACGGCATCACCTGAGTTTTTCTAAAATCTTGTTTTTTATATACAATGTCATGTAAATATGAGATTTTATATCTAGGTTCGTAGCATCCATGCATATTTAAGATACATTAACTCCAGACAGTATCACAGTTTAAATACAAGTGAAGTTAAACTCTGTTTTTTACAGTGCTTAGTCGATATGCATGATACTGTATGATTGCTGGCTGCTGTTATGGTGTGTTATTGATATTATGTGCATTCATGCATGCTATCTCCATATTTTTGCATCCTGATTGAAGACATATGAGCACTGGCTGCCTGCTGTGATGTATGCATGCTTCATGTACCTGCCAGTGCTGGCAGTGCAGGTGAAAATGTCTCAGAGCGCGGTAAGAATTCTCAGCTGTTCAAACAACACAGTTACGCTGAGAGTAGGAGAACGCTCCAAAAGAAGAGAAAATGAGAAGGGAAAAAACACTTTTAGCTGCAACTTCGGATTCCCCCTATCCCTCCAAAACCGCAGCAACCCTGAAGCCAACTGTGGTGTGGGGGGGGGCTCTTACTTTACAGCTCTGTGTGGTCATGAGCCAAGACAAGCAAGGCAGTGTGACATCATCAGATCTGTGACAGGATTTGTCCTTAAGGTGTTTTGTGTGTGGAAAGTGGAGTTTGATTCCCAAATCACCCCTACCTCCCTTCCCATGTGCCTTTTAAGCAGAGGTCATTGTCTTGCTAGAGTTTTGACTGACTGTCTAGTCTTAAGCGGTATGGCAAGAGCACAAAACAGCTAATCAACTTGCAATGTAGTGTTTCTGCCATATTACACAGTGCACCTTTCACATCTGCAAGGCAGGCTGAGGCCAAGGGCCTGAAGGAAGCAGTTGGTTCTGGACTGCACACAAGAGAATTGAGGGTGATGAAATACAAGAGTTCAATTGAAATAGATGGATCCGATTGCACCTCTCGTAGTCTGTGAAGAACTGAGTGCTGCACATGTGGTAAGGTTTAGTGGTTACGGTTTAGATTTGAAACACAAACACTTTATATTGACATTTGTAGACGTTGTGCTCTAAAAAATATGCATATGGGCATAATCACAAAATCTTTTCTACACCTTAGTCTGATACCTGAAATACAAGTCTCAAGGCTTTCATTTTTATTCAGCAGTAAAGTTAACGGTCTCAGAGCCATTTTAATACAAATTTAAACCACAATATTAGATAATCTTTGTGAAATGTATTTTTGTAACTCATTCTACAGCTGTGTGATTCTCTTGACCAATATCTACTCATACAGGAAATAATGTGCCTAATCTATCCTAGTTAGTTATATTATTAAATAGATTATATATTTGGGAGAGAAACATAGAAAGTGGGAAGAGTGGGCAAACTGTGTACAGGTTAACATAGGAACAATAGCAAAAATAAAAAAATGACTGGCATGTGTAAATGAAAGAATATGATGGCAGTTAAAAAAAGGAAAAGGAAAGAGGTTCATGCACAGTTATGAAGAGCATTGTAGAAATTGTGGAGTTTGTTGTATGCAGAAGAGACACACTTACCAGAGGTCATGCCTGACTGACATCGGTGACCATGGCAACTCTGAGAGGTGATGTAATTGTATGCATTTTGTAATTATGTATGCAAGACAGTTAGTTATGATAAGTGAAGTGTGCACAAATGTGCAATTCCTCTTAGATTCTGTTTTTATAAAGTTAATATTGTATGCAGTACAAGTTAACAGAATACGGATTGCATTAACGCGCATGTGCAGGAGTTCAGCGTTTGGTATTTAATGACTTACAAGACAGCCAAGGTAGAGAGGAAGGACCGCATCGCTCCCTGCGTCTGGCCGAGTCGCTCCGTGCGTCTTGGAAAACAAATGAACGCCGGGGCGCCTTCGATTATGCCAAAGTTCAGGTTTGAATCCCGCCGGTGGAATCCCGACGGAAAGGTCACAAGGTCAGCGGACGCTCCCGCCGGCACCGGGCGGCGCGCATAGCTTCCCCCTTTGGAAGGAGGTGCGTGTGTGTGTGTGTGTGTGTGTCAGTGAGGAGTGCGCGGCGAGCGTGCCACCGGGAGCGGCTGTAACGGCGGCTGTTGCTTGTGCGCTTGGTAACGGCTCAGGGGCGGGGCAGATCGGGCGAGGGAAGGAGGAGGGAAGAAGTGGGGGGTTAGACCATAACAGCTGGTATTATCCACGGATTACTGGTAACAGGTGAAGCCAAGTTTACCGGGCGTCCTCGCCCCACTTCTGGTCCGAGAATCACCCGAAGAATTCCAAATTAGTTACAATTGTCACACTCAATTAACGTGTACGTAAAAGGTCGTATTGTACTTTTAAAATGTTAAAAACATTTTAAAAACAAAAATGACACGAAAGTTCAGTAGATTCACATAGATAGGTGGGGAAGGGAAAGGGAAGGTGGACTGACTGGTCGGTGCTGCGGAGATTTGCGCGCAGCGCGGGGCACTCCATGCGAATCCAGTCGGACTGGGTCATGGCTGCAAGGGGTCCACGATTTACTGTAGAAGTCACAATTAACTGTAGAAGTGACGAATAACTGATGAAGTCTTGTGCGGTCCAGCTCAGACAATGGGGAATGATTAAGGGGAAAAATGCGAATGGCAGATCCAGCCACTCTGCACCTGATTTCCCGGAGTTCACCGCGTTCGCTGCCTGGTTGTGGGTCTCCTAAAGCACTGGTGCAATAATATCATCTAAAAATTTCGAAGGAGGTGTTGCATGTGATCCGAGCTTTTTAATAATTTCTCTATCGGCATAGAAAGTTTGCGGCTCCTCTAACAGAAAAGATAAGACAATCCTTCTGTGCAGATATTTCTGCAGACGTCCACTTAAATAGAGTTACAGGGTGAAGCCCAAACGCCACCTTCTCGTCTTCTGCCCCTCACGTTAACAAGTAACAAAAACGGTGGGAAAGAAGAGGAAAGGGTGGTTTCTCTGTGCCTTCCCACTGCGAATCAGATGTTCCTCTTCCAGAGTTAAAAAACTCACTCCGAGTATAAAAACACACGAACAAGATATAGGCAGCGGCACATAGATCAGCCCATCCTTCCCCAACCCCTTCTCTCTCTCTCTTTCTCTCTCTCGCTTGCTTGGATCCGACTGCGATGCAGACTGAGGAAGAGAAAAACACGCCCGTTTATATATAAATATACATGTGTGTGTGTGTGTGTGAGGGCGCAGTGTGCGCGCAGTTTTAGTGCCTTCCCCAACGGGACAGTTCGCTGTATCAGTCTGTATTACCACCGGAATAGATACCGAGACAACAGGACTCGGGGGAAATGTGCCTGCATCATATCTACTGTCATATATGGCTGTATTTTCGCAAACCATTCTCCTGAAGTCCCCATTAACTGCACACAGTTTCCCTTCCCCTACACACCCGAGTCAGCTCATCGGCTCATTAACTAGCGCTTGATTGGGCTTAAACGGATGCTGGAGCACGAAAACTCCACAAAGCCGTCGGGCATTTCAGGTTTTCTCAAGGAATAGGCTCGGAAGCGGCGCATTAAAGTAATAAAAAGTTTGTGTTGCGCACTGGGACTTTAAGTGCTTTTTGAAAGAGCGATGCAGTTTAGGATCCTGCGTTTCATTAGCAGTGGAAGAGAATAGAGTTTGAAAGGCATAGGGGTGTATGTAAGCACATGGTCGACTCCAAAATGAACATTTCTCAGGGAATTCAGCAGCAACGCCCGGTCTGCCCCCTTTCCACTACCACCACCACCCCCTTACCGCGACACAACCGCAGACGGCCAGCCAAGCCAACACACTCACACACCTCCCTTTTTGTCTTTCTCACACTCTCACGCGCATATACTCCAACACAATGCTTTATGCGGTGTGAACCGTGCTATTTCATTCCCAGATATTAATGATATTGTGTATTGTTTGTGTGTGTGGTTATTAATAGATGTCCATAATGGAGAGTAAATGACTCAGCACTGGAGTTACCATTCAATGACGGAGTTAGTTTTTTTACACTCGTGTACTGCAGCATCCTCGAAGTGACCTGACTGCACTTCGTGAAGTTTAGGGAAATGTTCTGTTGTCAGAGGCTGAAAATTAGGTAAATAAATGTATTATAAATTATAAAATTATAAATTAATATAGGGACTAAAGTCATGGAGTCCTGTCGGAATCCGTCAACAGGCTCCAAAAAGCTAGGGTTGATACTCATTAATCTTCAATAGGGCACCTGATGCGAGAAAATGTATTCTTACAGAACCAGTCACAAACATTGCATAGAAAACTGTACATCGCTCAATTTAAACAATATATTATGCCTGCATATTGTCAAAAATGTGAACGAAAGGAGAATCTAGGACTGGAAAGTACTAATAATTAGCATAATCATCATTAACCATAATCACTTAGTAATTCTGTGTAGGAGAGTCTATTATTTAAATACTGGGCATGAGATAAAAATGCAAATAATCTATTAATTGGAAACAGCTATAACCAATAGAATGCCATCACATGTTCCCGAATATCAGGCATACACACAGACTGTAGGAAACTAAAGAAATCAGCAGAAACCCTTGTGAGCACAATGAGAACAAACACAAAACTTAATCAAGACAGTAACCAGAACACTGGACAATACCTTGTGTAGTGTGGCAGCTTGTGACCCACTGCCCAACCATGCCAGCTAAGTGCGTATGTATGAAAGAGCAGCAGTTATTTTATTGTATGTATATGTATGAATATGACATGCCAAATATTTTAAACTTATAATTTCATTATAGCGCACGAAGCCAATGTATTTCTAGTGAGTGGTGAAGATTGGGCCAGGAAGGGCATCAGGTGTAAAACATCTGTCAAGTCAATGTTGTAATTTCTTCAAAAATCCAGCCCCAGTCATGGCCCCAGTTAACAATGACTGACACTATTACTGGTTGTACACAGGGTACTGGTTGACATTGGGCTTTGTCAAAGATGATGAGGAGGGGAGCGAGTGAGGAAACACAGAAAGAAACACATATTTACAAAATAAGCAGGAGCACAGGGTGAATTACAATAGTGGAGAGAGGAGCACACAAGTGGACTACATCATGTTCAGATGAGGTTGCCTGAAAGAGATTGGGGATTGTAATGTAGTCACTGGGGAGAATGTAGCTATCCATCATTGAATGGTGGTTTGCCGGATGACTCTGGTGGGTAGGAAGAGGAAGAGCAGAAGAGGAAGAACAGACGGCCAAATGTGGAAGTTGAGGAAGAATGTTGTGAGAGAGGAGTTGACAAAGGATTTGAGTGGTAGTAAAGTACTTCCAGATTTCTGGGTAGCAGCAGCAACAGTGATTAGACAGGCAGGAAGAAAGGTACTTGGTGTGTTATCTGGTCAGGTGAAAGACAATAAGGAAACCTGCTGGTGGAATGAGAACGTGCAGGAGGTTAGAGGAACAGGTTAGCAAAGAATAAATGGACAGAAGGCCAAGAAGACGGCCTATGATGATTTGTATAAGAGGTTAGACAGTAATAAAAAAATAGAGTTGTATCAGCTGGAGACAGTGTGATAGACCTGGAAAGGATGTGCAACATGTCAGGGTGATCAAGGATCGAAATGGAAATGCACTGTCATCTGAGGAGAGGGAAAGATTAAGGGGGTATTTTGAGGATCTGGTGAAAATGGTGAGAATGGCGGGGAAAGAAGAGTGGAGGGTATAGAAATTGTAGAATATGAGTTAGAAAATGTATCAAGGATAAGGTGAGGAAAGCTTTGAAGAAAGATGAAGAAGGGAAAGGGAGACAGACCTGATGATATACTGGTAGAGGTGTGGAAATCTATAGGAGAGATGGGAGATTAATTAATGAGATTCTTGAGAGATAAGAGGAGGAATTGAACAAAAGTGTACTTGTACCTATTTTATGCCAGAAATTTCCTAGGTCATCCAACCTAGAAATTGAACTTGGGTTCTTATTGCTGTGAGCCACTTCTACCCACCTTGCCCCATAAGTTGCCGGAACTTTCCCTAGCAATGGTATAACGATAAACGAGTCTTTGTTAATGCAGACCTTAAAATGGAACTAGAGCCAACCAATTTCTGTATTATTCCACAGTGCACAAGTTCAAGCACATCAGCTGCATTTTTTGTCTTTCTAGAAGAAATCCTAGTCAAATTGCTTCATCTGACCTTGTTCTGTTTCTCATTCATTTTTTTTCACCGTTTTGCTCTGTCTCTTTAATTTCTCATGTCTTTTTTCTCTCCCTCCTTTGGCCTTTCACGCTGCTTGTGGCCCAAGTATTGATTGCCCATGTCTTTGCTTTTGCAGCTTCGGGCTATTGATCATTGGCTGAGACATTTATACACATTCTCTCTTGCTCTCACTCTCTCTCCTCTTTTCCCTTAACTTCACTCACACACACAATCACGAGTGCAGCCAGTATTGTCTTTGTTTGAGATGGCTTGCTTTGCATTGGGCAGTGGTGCGAGAGGTGTCAGTTGTTGAGTCCTTCTTGGCTGTGCATCTGGCTCTCTCTCTCACACATGCTCTCTCTCTCTCTCGCTCTCTCTCTCTTTCTTTTCTGTCTTTCTCCCCTGCTCTGGGTCCAGCTCTGCAGGGGCTTTCTGAAGCCTGTTCAATACAGCCATTCGGTCCCGCAATTAACATCCATCACCCCACATCAATACTGGTCCAGCCAAAGACCTAAGAGTTGCCTCTAAGGTTGCTGCAGCTGCATGTGTGTGGGAGTTAAAGAGGTAGAGATGTGTGTGGTATATATATTCATGTTTCTTTCTTATACATTGTGCTGACCCACACCCCATACACACACAAGCTAGCCCTGCTGTGTTTTAACACAGGTATTTATTTCAGGTCTGCATAGCTTAGCTGAAGGTCACAGCGTTAACATGACCTGACTCTGGCTATAGCCCACCAGCTGCAGAAGTTCTGCAATGCTCCAAGGCGCATGTGTGTGGTGCATGCATGTTACCATACAGCCATCACACAGTGAAAAATTATGAGCTTGTTTTCATGCTTCCATTTTCTATTGTCCTGTAACTGCTCACATATGTCCCGCACAACACTTTTCTGTCAAATGATTTCATGCTGCTTCATGATTTCATGATTTCATGCTGCCAGAGCAACCAGATCTCATTTACTGTACACAGTCAAGTAGGAGATATTCTTTATTTCAAAATTCATTAATAATTCATATATATCATGTGACTATTCAGGCTATAGGCTTGTAGTGGACTCACAGTCTGTCCCAGGCACACTGATAGTTAGTAAAGAATGCATTTCACACATAAACACAGTCAATCATAGTCCACCAAGCACCCACAATTTTATGCATTTCACACCCAGGGACAATTTAGCATAGCCTATCAATCACTTTAGATGTTTTTTTGGAGGTGGAAGGAAACTGGAAAAGCCAGAGGAAAGTCCTAAAATCATGTGAAGTAAATATAAAAGTCCAGACATAACCCTGATCTCAGAATTAGTCTGTGGTCCATGAAGACATCATTTATTTAATAATATCACCATAAAATGTACCACTAATTCCCAATTGAACCCTAACCCCAACCCTAAGTTTTGGGGTGTACATAGTTGAGGTTTGTCTGAAGATTTTTGGAATAAACTGAATTAACCTAGACAACAAAATACAGTGAAATGAAGATTGCATATTTCATTGCAAATTATAAGGAATCATAAACAAATGACATATTTGAGTTAAACATTGCTATCACCTTCAATAACAACATTCCAATCAGTCTCAGACTCATCAGGCATTGTTTTTGTGGTTTTAATGGTGTGTGTGTGTGTGAGTGTGTGTGTAGGCCTGGCTGGCTGGTTACATTTCTGAGTTGAAGTCTTATGGTTCTTATTACAGAGGCGCTTGATAAAACGTCTGTTGTAGCACGGCACATCTTTTCATAAAGTCATTATCTGCAAAAAAGTCTCTTTTTTTTCAACAAGCCTCTATATTTAAACCAACGTGTAATGGATGAGGCACTTTATTAAGTGTTTTGATGATGGGCTTTGGTTGAATATATTTAACACATCTCTTTAAAATGGGAACAGGTTAGAATCTTGTAGCATGAGTACAGACAGATGTGTGATAAACAGAACTGCATAATTAGTGTGCATTGCTCACACCCATATGTGTGTATTAGTGCCACAAAGATATTAAGAAGGTATGAGCAAGAACAAAAAAAACTCAAAAGAGAAGGAATTGTTTTTATTAGCAGCTATGTTGGTGGTGGGGTGTCGGCCCTCAAGCTCTGAGATTAATCCTGGGAAAATGAGTGAGTGAGTGTTGCTTCATGTTTGGAATCCGTCACAGCTGTCTCATGGACTCAAGGGACACACAAGATGAAGAATAACTTTGCTTTTCTCATTTTTCGATGTGCAGTTCTTGTTAAAAGAAATACAAAATTGTTTAAAATAATAACCTCAACAAGCACATTTGGAGCTCCACCAGTGATATTCGACAACTTGTATTCACTCCAGGTTCATGTTAATATACTTAAATGTAACAGTACCATTTGGTATTAGTTTTTAATCAACTTTCAGTGAAGTGTGCACTCCACCTGTCTGGTCTAATCATTAAGAATATCCAATACCGGTGGAGAACTATCTGTTTTTAAAAAAAGGCCAAACCAAATATAAAGATTGGACGAAAGACACCACGGTTTTAACTCTACTGTAACTAAAGTGAAAACCATTGGTAGCAACTCCTCCAGACCACAGACATTCCAAGCAGGTTTCCTTTTGGGTAGTGTCTGAAACTCAGTTTGTCAGGTTCTCAGCTAAGCTGTTGTTAAGAAACACTGCTATGCTTGGTGTGTTGGTTCGGTATCTGTTAAGCAAACTCTGTGTCTTGACAAGTGGGATTGAACTCAAAGTATGAGTTTCGTTTTAAGGATTTTAATCACATCCATGCCTGTGCATTCTGGGAACAATTTCTTTAACCAATCATCTGCCAAAATGATCTGCTGCAACAGGGACAGATTGGCTGGGTTATTTGTGATACGTCATTGTTCCTATGAACTTCTTCCTAAGAAGTTCAACTTATGCAAGTGGTAGTAAATTTTTTCCTTAACATATTTTGGCACTCTGGCTTGATGTTCCTTGTACATTCACGAACACAAAAAGTATAATATTTGCAGCTGGCTTCAGAAAAAAAAACAATGACAAGGCAAATGAACTTGTCTAAATGAAGGAGAACATTTTTTAACTTTGCCAGCAATTACTAACAGGTATGGCACTCCAGCTAAAAATATTTGGCTTTGTTGTGGAGATTTGGGTCACTTAGAAACAGGATAGAATGAGAAGCCATGGTTCATGTCCAACATGTAAAGAGCTGCACAAGACTGGGAGAATGAATGTTCAATTGAGTAATTAACAGCAGGCATTGTTTTTGAATAAAAGCATATTGGCAGAAACACCAAACTGAGATCACTGTATTATGCTGCAGCAGCAAGCTATGGAATTTGTCCTTTGCAGTACCTGGGTAACGAAATATAAAGTAAACATGTTTTGCTAAGTAAGGCTTGCTGTTTTGAAGTTTCCAGGCAAAGTCTCTATACTTCACTTTCATACGTCTTTAACCTCTCCCTATCTATCCTCTTCCTGCAGTCATATAAAAAGGTCCCTCTAACACCATAAAAGGTAAAACCCCATATGATTTATACACAACCCCAGAATGAAGGATTTAAAAAAATGATTCCAAGTAGAAATTATTCAGAAACAAACCTCGAGCAACTCATTCTTTCATTCTGTGAATATTGTCCATTGAATATGACTTTGGTTTGAAGTGTTTGGTGGTGCAGTGATTTGATCTACCCGTGTTTGATGCCCGGCTGGGTCGACCTGTGAACTTTCTGTGTGGAATTTGCATGTTCTACCCGTGTTTCCAGGTAGTCCTGTCTATGATTGTTCATGTCCTTGTGTCCAGAATTGCCATGTGAGCACCGGCTGGCCTGTGGCCCCTTGTGTATTAATCAGAAGAAAATGAATTTATGAGTGTTTTCTTGTGGTTTCTGTTTGCCCTGTGTGCACTGCATGGCACACAGTGTGACAATAATAATAAGCCTTTTCCATATTTGTGTATCTCTGTTGCTGACATAGCGTAAATCTTCCTCTGCTAAAATCAGTGGTGGCCATGTCCAAAAGTAAACTCTAAAACACTCTTATCTAGGTAGCACTGTGGTGCAGTGGATAGTGCTGTGGTCTTACAGCAAGAGGACCTGGGATAGTCGACCTGGGAATTTCTGTGTGGAGTTTGCATGTTCTCCCTGTGTTCGCGTGGTTTACTCCACGTCCATGTCCAAAGACATGCATGGTTGATGAACTTGTGTATTTATATATAAATTGAGTATAAGATGTGAAACTTGAATATAACCTTGTTCCTGAAACCAGTATGGCTATCAATGTCGAAGATGGCATTAATAAACCAATAAAGCCTAATAAAAGCACTGCCTTATCTAAGTTTTGAGAACTTCGCGAAAGTTGGTGTTGTTCCTAGCAGATTTAGTCAAACAGCTCTTATGTACTCCATCAACGACTATCAGCATTTGAGAGCACAAGGTGTCAGCGGAAGATTATGTGCAGGAGTTGGAGTGGTGCTGAAAACCCCAACGGACTATGACTACGCATCACGCCAATCTGCCGGTTAACCGAACTGGCTCAACGTGAAGTAATTCTTAGAATGTTTTGGCTTTTTTTCATTTGCCATGGCTAAAAAATACCTACTAATAAAAAAATGTAAAGTGTTTGTGTAAAAAATTATATATTTAAATATTAATATAAACTTCACTGGGTATTTCATTTCTAAGCGTACATATGTGATTTATTCTTTGTCGTAGATAGTGTATATGGGTGCACTTTTATTGAACAGTATATAAAAATGATTTTCACCTGCTGAATATCTACTCTTTATGATGGCCTTCAGAAGAGTAAAGATGAATAAAATAATAATTTTCCAATGGGAATCAATAAAAGTAATTAATATCAAAGCAAATCTAATTTCATATCATTTAAACAAATCTGGCCATGAATCCCACTGAATTAGCTAAATTAGGGAACGTTATTGAATACATAGTTAACCAAATATGCTTCACCCTGTTACTGTCACAGTGGCCTCACTTAAATTTGTCATTAAAATACTGTTTATTACTTTAAACTAGGGATGTTAGTACAAATACCTGTGGTCCTTGGTCTATGCCTTATTTTGCAGGACACTTGTGCAGGCCAATGGTACCGTTTTCAAATTAAGCTGCACATAGTGGTCAGTTTGGTAGAGAAGATCAAATAGCTGGTTGCACAGCCCTTTACCAGCTGCACAGCCGTGTGACTATGCGCTCGGCATTCATTCATGTGCTGCCAATGTAAACTTGTTCTCCTCATCGAGCAGAAGCACCTAGCTCTTACTACCATCTGTCGAGTATAGCATATGCACGAAAACCATATCAATTATTCTAGCACTATTATTGTGAGCCAGTACCTTGCCATGATCGATGTGAATGAATTCTTAAACAAAGAATTTGTATCCTTTAGTCAACTTGGAATTCCTGGTTGAAGTGTTCTTAGCTACCCTGGACACATTATCACATTTCAGTCTAGGCAGCGATGAGAGAGACAATGAAAAAATGTGTCCCATGATAAGCTGAATAAGAATTGTGGCGTTTACAGCAAAACTGGAAGTAGTTTTACCACGTGTCCTCATATTTCCATTTTTTTGTGAAAAGGGTCTATAGGTGGTAGATTGGTGTGGACTGAAAAGCTTAGGGCATGTGCCGCTGTAAGATGTATGCTATGACTATGTATATTTAGAATATGAGGTCAGGGCCATGTGTCCCACATTCCATGGGCTGGATCCCTCTTGATGAAGAAACCAGATGTGGTTTTTGTTGGATTTTGAGCTCTGCATGTCATTTTTTTCATTCTTTTCTCTTATACTCTCCTTCTTCATCATCATAACTATTTTATCTTTGCAATTGTGTGTGAGGTAGTGTCATCTACTGCTGTCTACCTGCTCTCTGTCATTCATATTTGCTCTTCGTACAAATGTTTTCATTCATATATCTTGTGGTAATTTTTTGTTTATTTGAGAATTATTCATCCCACTGGAAAGACAAGAAACATTTATGTGTAAAAACAGCCTTTAATCAGCTATGTAATTACTCTGGCCTCTCTTTGGTACTGACACGACTAAAGATCCTTGCAATCTCCCTGTCAGAGTAAAAAACAGAATGATTAGATCTATATTTTAGAGTCTCAGACCTCTGTTCTATGATCTATTGTTCATCAGATGTTTGTTTATTGTCCATTTTT
Source organism: Xyliphius kryptos (assembly GCA_025769995.1). NCBI lineage: Eukaryota > Metazoa > Chordata > Actinopteri > Siluriformes > Aspredinidae > Xyliphius > Xyliphius kryptos. The sequence continues at coordinate 2,677,844 of JAOUQT010000009.1, read as the reverse complement.
TTGTCCACAGCTTGTATTGTTTCTGTCTATCTCATCTTTACCAACATTGAAGGTGGTACTTCCTCCAGTTTCGTCTTGCATTCCAAAGACAGCCCTGTCTCTGGTTGTTTCTGTCCTTGTGTCCAGAATTGCCAGGTTAGCACTGACTGGCCCGGGACCTCTTGTGGCTTAAGCAGGAAAAAATAAATTTATGAATGTTTCCTTGTGGAAAACTGTATGGCACACAGTGTAACAATAATAAGCCTTTTTTCATCATTCCGGATCTTTGTTGCCGGAAGTACAAAGGCATTTCTTGGGCTTGGTTCGAGGGAGAATCTGATGAGGCAAAAGAGGATGAATGGATCATTTGCTAAAGAAAAATGAGAAAGGGAATGAGTTTAGGGGTGAATAGACAGGGGCATTAAAGGACCAAACATTGTGGATGAGCATGGATGTCTGTGGGTACATGCAAGAGTGGTCAAGCCTGACAGCTGCCTTTGTAGCTATCGCCCTCTTTGTTACACTAGACTTCTAGCGAACAACCCAGTTCCGACACAGTTTCATGGCATTGTCTTTTTTTCTCACCCTTTTTCTCCATTCTCCAAAACCTGTTTTCACACTTCACGATCTATGACTCTCTGGCTTTACAACAGGCTTTTTGGATTTAATTTAAGCTTTTGATTATTTGAGCTTATCTGTGTGGAGTAGACTGAAGGCTGCATTATACATTAACTTTACAGACAGAAATACTTCAATCCTTTTTTTAGCCTCTGACTTTAGGATTAATGCATACTTCTCATTTTTTGTGGTAAACTGGAGATAAACCTATACATCAGCACCTGTCCTTTTATTATCAGGCCAGCCTGCTTTCCTTCCTCTCATTTGTAAATGAAATATTTTAACAAATTAACCAGAATAACAATAAGAGTGTGCTGAGCCTAATGTCAGGCTGTGATTCATTAGTATGACTCACTAACCTGTACCATCTGGAGGGGTCATAATTGAGTTTTGCTGCTGCCCAGCATGCTGTGCCCTCATCTGGATTGCCCATCCAGCATCTAAATCCCCAACTGTGGCCCCCTCATTATGTCATCCTTAATTTAAGCCCGTCACACATCACCTGACAACCACACTGCTAGGGCCAGCCTTTTGTCCCACAGAAAAGAGAACATCAGAAAAATAGAGAAAGAAAGTGAGAAAGTAAGTAGGGTAGGTGGTTTTGACCTACAAGAACATATCAGGATTTTTCCATATTGTTGTTATCGGTCCAGGTTTCTTTGCCTGCTACTCTTACCATTTCCCTGCACCTGACTCATACTGTATCCACATCATGGATAAGGATAAAAGAAACCAAAAAATCTGATGACACTTCTTCCATCACTCTCTTGTCTTCACTCTCACTGTGTGATCCTTTTTTTGCAGACATACCAAATAGACAACACAGCTGGTTTTGAGCAGACACAGAAATATAGAATGTGATTAAAATGTGGAAGCTGACAACTGACTGGAACAGGATGAAATTTCAGAGACCAAAAAATTTAACAAAACAGAGTACTGGAAATAAGATCATTTCAGAAATAATCACAGAACTGCACCTAGAGACTGTACTAATTAGAGTACAGAGAAATTTAGTATAGCTCTGTTAATCTAAACAATCAAATAAAATGACAATTAAATGTGAAAAAGATCCTCCTTGGAGTTTGAGCACCTGAATGATCACAGAGCTATGTTATGTGGAATTTAATGCACCTAGTAGGATCTCCCAGGGCAAACAAGTCATAGGTGATGGGTCAGAGTGGTTTCAAAGCCCCGTCATGACAAAGAAAATATTAAGGATGTTCCGTCGCCCTGATTGTCATTATTGGGATCCACTCACTGGCACCAGGCCTGGGGTTGGGCTTAGTGGCCATGTCTCTGCCCATGGCTTGAAGAATTAACATGGGCACAGCATCGCATAGGCCCACCTCCTGCATGAAGGTTCAGAAGGGCCTGGCGTTGTGTGATTTTAGTATCAGTTATGGGTTGGGCCTTGTCAATCCAATCCCTGAACAATGACATGTCACTGGAGGAGGGGTGAGCTGGTGAGGGAGGTTGAGTGTTACTGGCTAGAGATAGTTAGGCTCACCTTCATGCACTGGACTCTGGAACCCAACCCATTGAGAGAGGCTAGACTCTCTGCTATTCTGGAGTTGCTTGTGGTAAGAGGTGTTGCGCTGGTGTGAGCTTTCTCATTACTTCCTGGCTCAGCTGCCATGTGTTGGAATTGATTTAACCTGGTTGTGTCTTCATGGAGGCCCTGGGATGAGTACTGGAAGGTGCTCCAACTGGGGACTCCATCATTCTTCTGGGGAATTCAATGCTCATGCCGGCAGCAACATTGTTACCTAGAGGAGTGTGATTTGGAGGAATGGCTTTCCCGAACTGAACCTAAGTGGGGTTTTGTTATTGGAATTATGTGCTAGTCACTGTTTACTCATCTGGGATAAAACGTTTTCTGTAAAGCTGCTTTGAGACAATGGCCATTGTTAAAAAAATTGAATTGAATTGAATTTGTCCATGACGAACACCATGTACCATAACGGGGTACATTAGTTCATATGGCAACAGAACACCCTAGGCTGAATGTCAATGATCGGGTTTGTAGTCATGTCACCTGACCTTCGTCCATATGTCTTTGACACTGGGTGAAGAGAGGGGCTTGACTGTCAACTGATCACCCCCTGGTGATAAAAATCCTATATCAAATATTTTTTTTCATTAATTTTTAAGCTGAACTTTTATTCAAAAGCGCTGTGCATGCTGGCTGTGATCCTGTTACACTGCAATTGCCTTGCAGTGATTTTCGTCTATCTCTATCCATCTGTCTATATGTCTGTTACCCAATCATGCCTTGACACAGCACCTCCTTTTTCTCAGTTCATCCTTATAAATTTGTTCAAATATTTATCTTCATTTATTTTTATAAATCCAAGTTTTTGACTTGTATAGAGAGAGAGAAAGATTATGTGATCTTCATCTGCTTATGTACTTGCCAAAGTGTTGATAAGCGAGGTGCTGATAGCTTTTAATGATCATGAATATTATATAATACTTGTTAGAAATTGGCAAAATGTGTATGCATTCAAACATGTGTGACGTACTGAAGTAAAAAAAAAACAATATACAAAACCTCTGAGATCCCTTCGCTAAACCTGTTTAAAGATATTAAGTCCATTTAGAACAGAAAGCACATTATGTCAATACTTTTAAATTGCTGTAATTGCTTCATGGATGCTGCAAATCTAGTCACAACACAACAGAAGTAGACCACAACACAGAAATGTTCACCACTGTGAACAGAAAATATACTTTTTATTAAGTAGTCAATAAAATTCCAACAAACTTTGTACTGGTGCCATAGGAGTCCATCTCATCTCTGTGTCACCCGGAAAGAGCACTCCTATTCTATGTTGTGGTCTACTTTCATCGTGTTATAACTGGATTTGCAGTTTTTTTTTTTGAAGTTGCACGTGTTTCAGGAATTGCATTAAGTTTCAAAATACACCCATGTGTTGTTATTTTGATGAAGATGCAGAATTTTTGTATGTGCAGAACATTTTTAATTTTCCAATGGAGAGGACCACCATATGCCTAATCATAGTTAGGGTCGCGGGGAAACCAGCACAGGATGCAAGGCAGGAACAAACCTACATGCAGCACTACTATAAAGTAAAGGACATACATTCGCTCACACACAAAGGGCAATTTAAAAATTAATTAGCTTAACACACGTTTTTAGAGTGTAGGAGGAAACAAGAGCACCCTGGAAAAAAACACAAGCAGACTGAACCCAGAATGACCCATGCGGGAATCTAAGCTGGGATTTTCTTACTGTGCAAGTATATTGAAAGTAAAAGTGATATATTTTGCCACTATGTTTGCACACAGTGGAATTGATCCTCTGCATTTAACCCATCC